>QKWP01000134.1:56779-72922 GCA_003550325.1 Gigaspora rosea | reverse complement strand
TTATTATTAATAAACTCTTGGGATTTCTAAGGAACAGACACCTTGGAATAGCCCTCTTGTTAAATTAATAAACTGTGTATTATCTCTTGTTGTTTTATACCGAACTGCCTCAGAGAAGTGTGTAGTTTCTTACAGACATAAAAGAAACTATACTTCCCTCTTGCACACCGCTTCACGCCCAAAGTAAAGGATCTCAGGAGCCGTGTGATTGTTACTCTATCGGAATTAAAGAAGGCTTCCGGTACTGTAACACTATGAAAGTACGCCATCTCAATAATCTCAATATGTTAAACTTTACAAGCAATGCTAGGACAATAATCCTGTTAATTGTATATAAAATTAATTCTTAAAACATTACTGCTAGCAAATTTTTAAATTCCTTGAAATCCAATTTTATTAAAATAACAATATTCAATATCCTAAGCTTGGATAATAAATTAAAGCCTTATTATGTTCATCTTTTTTAGCTCCAATTCTTTTCATATTCCATTAACATAGCCCATGTCAGCAGATTTTCCTTCTTTACAACAAACATCAATTCCTACTTACCAACATTATAGTAGCATTTCACATATCAGCAGATTTTACATAAGAATGAATGCTTGATATTCATTTATCAAAATTCTAATTCCTTTATCAAAACAAATATCAACATTATATATTCTATTTAACTAGTACTGCATGCTTCGTAGACAATCACTTCACAGACAACTTAGTTCACCGACAATATTATTTTATAGACGATTAGTTTAAAAAAAAAAACTTGTCTTTTAAATAAGTTGTCAGTGAAATTAGCAGTTTACAAATGAGCTACTATAAAAATAAGTTGCTTACAAAGTAACTGCCAGCAAGATAATACGATCCTTGATTGATTTGATTGATCAATTAGATGAACATTCCAGTGGGATTTCTCACTGGAACTATGAATAATTCTGGATATCCAGTGGATTTTAAATTCAACTGATCTTAGTTTATTCTTGAAGGTAAATTATATAATAGACTGTTTGTAAGCTACTGTATATATAATATGTCTTACTTTTAAAAAACTTTAAATTGGTGATAAATAAAAAACATGTTACATATAAATAAAAGCTATTAGTATAGTACATATGTACGTAAAGTTCACACTTTTCAAAGTTCAATTTCTCCAACTTGTGGTATAAAAAAAATAAGTTTGTTTATTTGTTAAATTGTTCTGCCTACTTTAATTTATTTAATTATTCATTTTCTTGCAGGTACAGAGTGTAGTCTAAAAGATATTCACTTTTTCTACATGGTTTGTCTAGTAAAAACAATTTCTACAATCTTCTCAAATTCAGTTTCTCTAACTTATGGATACAGAAAGAGTTATTTTTCATACAAATCTAATTTGCATAATTACCAGTTATATAGTATGAGTGTCACCAAAAGAAAAAATTTGTAATTTTAAAAATAGGTTTAGGTAGGACCCCGAATAATCTATATAAGATTATATTTAAGCATCATACAGTAGTAAAAATTTTTTTGGTTAGCACTTTTGGTTTGGTATATTAAGCTACATTTCACACATTAGATTGAACTTTCACTCATCTTTAAAATACAACATCTTTAAAAAAAAAAAAATAAAAAATAAAAAAAAATAAAAAAAAACTCTTTCCTATAGATCACCAAACCAAAATCAGAGCTAAGGAAAACATCGCAAAAACAGTATAAACAAATAAAAATCCTTTATAGTTGCAGGCCTTGTGGCCTATAATAGAATAAGAATCCCTTTTCTTCAAGTGCCCGTTCGAAAATAACTAAACGAAAGGAAGACAGCCTTTTTCTTACACCTTGCATGTTTTCCAACTTCCTAACAATGATTTTCAACCAACAACCACAATTTATGAAAGACATTTATCAACCTTCACTCGAAGATATTCACGCAGTCACTCACTGCCCCCAAGAGCCACCCCGCTAAAAGAACAAAAACATCAAATCAACCTTTGTCTCTAGCCTTTGTTTCCACAACCACAGAATTACTCAACAGTGGCAATTTCAGTTTACCTCTGTCAGATCTATCGATGACATTATCAGATAAAAATTAACAACAAACATAATGTCACATGACCCAATCATCACCAAAACAAACACCGATCTTTAAATTCCCATACCTGTTTCCTATATCAATCCGACTTCCCCAACTAGTGCAAACAATGTGCAAATGGATACCGAAATTCCCACGCCCTGTCAAAACAAGGATCAACACAATATACTCACAGAAAGATCAATTCAAATAGAAATTGATGCTCCCATGGTCGCTACTAGCCCCGATAAAGAAAAAGTAACAACAGCTACATTAACACCCTCAGACCACGCAGATCAGACCCCCAACCAAGGTAACGGATATCCCAGAACTTCAACCGGAATACCAAATTGATTAAAATATCTCCGACGCACGCTCCGACACCACTATAGTCTCCTCCCACACTACCAGACCCCAAAGAACTTATAGTCAAGCTCTCAAAGGAAAGAACCATCGGGCCAAGACTGAGGAACAATTTCATCAAATTGAACTCTGGACTGACCATATTAACACTCAACTACAAAAAAGACAAAACAAGCTCTTTGACTTTACACTTTGGCATAACGACGCCATAATTGACTGCTTTACCTCAGAAGAAAAATTTGCAATCTTCATAAATTACAAACTCAAAGTCATTCCAACGAACGAACCCATTCCTGAGGCTATCAAAGCTAGATTCAAACACCATAACACAGCATTTTTTCGCACTTTCTTATGAACCAAAGCAAACGAACCAGCACACCAGACCGCTTTCATGTCTCTTTTTTACAAAGCTTTAGACAGATATAAAATTTACACAACGTACCCTACACAAACAAACACAACAGAGACCAGATTTATGATAAACCCAAAAGACAAATTGCAATTGACTATATCACCAACCTCGACATGATCAAGAAAAATCACCACGAAATCACTAAAGCAATTTTCTACGCAATTGGCTTTGCCCGAATCAGTTGCGCACTAACCTTTGAAAAAATGAGACAAATCATTCGTCAAGTAATAGATGAGCAAAAAGAGCCACTTCCAGCAAACCTTTAAGACATACCTAGCGATGTTAAAGACATGTTACCCTTTCGTCTTTCTATCGAAAACCGTACCGAAATCCGCACAATAGTTGTAGCCTTGAGAAGAATCTACACATTCAAATTACTCCCAGATAGATATTTCTATAAAATGCTAACCCTACTCCCACTTAACCCGAGTAATCTAAATCCAGCAATTAAGGGTATAGTATAATACAATATAAATATAAATGGCAAATTATTTGTTGTACATACAAAAATCGGCAGTTTATATAAACAAGTTAGAAATAATTTTAAAAATTAAATTAAATTAGTCGAAAAAAATATAAAAACTGATTTTTAATTTTTTGTAAATATAAACAAGAATATTTCAATATATTTTTCAATTTTTCAATACTATAAAATTTTGCGAGGAGTTGTTAATTTTTACGAGGAGATCTATATAAATAATTAATTCTAATTAGTTAGAATCTATGTAAATCATATGATCATTATATGATTTGCATAATTTGTCACGTATTACTATTAAAAATTATTTATATTACACTCTACCCTTAAACACTATTTTCCAACAAGCTTGAACGACAACTTTCTCAACTAAGCAACTATCACAGTATTTTAAACCAATATTATACTTTCAACAGAATGCCTGATAGTTATTTTGATCTACTACCAGCTAAACCCCCACTACCATCTACTCCACAAGAATTTGACCACAGAATCTGCAACCTCTTTCCATTTAGACCCAATAATGCGAAAGATTTCAAACACCACGTTGAGATCCTAAGAACATATTACAAGTTCAAGCATATACCAAATTATTTCATCATACCAAAACTCAAATTGCTAATCGATCCCACAAAGGTCGCAACTCAACTACGTTACGAATTTCCAATCCAAGATAAAGAAATGGCTAAACATTTCCTATCCGAGATCAAGAATAAATATATCATACCTATCCCAATGCCAGAAAATTACATGACCGTCAATCCTTCGGATAAACTTGCTTTACCTTCAGACCCAAATAACGTCCAACTGGTCATTTAACTGTCCCAATCCGAAGTCAAGTAGTCCTGCTTGATACCGTTAAATTACTAAGACAACACTACTACTTCCACAGAATATCTAATAAATGAATTGACATCCCATTCGAAGACATGTTTAGCAAACAGAACAAGATACCAACCACTCTCAATGATTTCCTCCAGTACACTAAACTTCACATTCCAGAAGCCATAAATCTTTTCCCATTCACGAATATGATAAAGCAAAACCAGCAATCAAAATTTTCAAAGAACTCTTCAACACAACCCTAATACCACCCTACTTAAATGAATTACCTGATTTACCAGATCCCGACTAGGACCTATTTAAAAAGAAAGACAAAATTACCCAAACACATCATGAGCGGAAATAATGCTAAAAATCCCTATACCGGGAATGGAACATCCTCACATACACCCAAACAAACTACTTCTGTCAACAATGATCTCCCTCTTCACTTCCCCCTAGACCTTCTCCAACCGTTAAAAATAATCATTCACAACGTTCAAGGACTGGGCGATAATCCCAACAATGGCTTGAATATTGCAAGGAACAACAAGCCCACATAATATCCATGACTGAAGTCAAATGGCCAGAATCAACCACTCCCCCTATTTCTCTTACTAATCTCCTTTACAAAATTTATAAAGCAAACTGTGACAAGGAAATAGCTATATCAAGAGAAGCTAGTATGGGAATAGCAATCGCACTATATCCAGAGCTTCAACCCTTTATACACAATATCAATAAGATTCCTGAAATGGCGATTATGATCAACCTCTACCTCCTACAAAATAACAAGACAAGAATTATCTCTGTCTATCTACTATTAATCATCACCAAACATTCAAAAACAGCAACAAAAGCAATAATGAATTGGACCCATAAAGCAAATTCTCGTTAATTTACTCTTATCGTACTTGGGGACTTCAATAACAATATCAACAACAAAAAACTTCCAACGAATCATCTTTCTCACAAAACTACAAAAATGCGGCCTCACCAGCTTACTTGATTTCAATGATATTGACGAATTCACATGGTCCAGAAACGATACAACTAGCCAAATCAACAACATATGGACAAGTTATACAATATTACTAGATGTGACAGAACTCTTATTAATTAACGCTGACAAATAACCAACAGTGACCACAAGATCTTAATAACAGAATAGAACACCAGAATAAATTGCCCACTACAATGTATTAAAAGAAGCGGCAGGAAAATTTACTTGCATGACAGAGTTACAAAAGATGATTAAATAGTCTTCGCCAATGAAATCAAAAGAAAAATCGATGACTATAACAGATTCAAGACAAAATACAACTCAACAAACAATGGAACACATGGGATAATATAGTGATAATATACTGTGATCAACTGTAAACAAACACATCCCATATACCTACTCAAAGCCCATACCTTTCACAGTCATTCCTTTAAAGCCACCCAACTTCACAAAGGTCTAACATTGATTAATAAAACTATTTTAACAATCAAGAAATCAAACACATCGAACCCTTTCCAACATACAATAGCTACACTAAACCATAATCTACAGACCGTCAGCAAGCTCACAAGTTTAGAAATACCCACCCTACAAGACTCAGACCTTCACTTAACCAATACCAAACTAACCTTACAAAAACTTTTATCTATAAGAACCACTCTGTATAAAGCTAGAAAAATAGAAAACCAACAACAAAAGCGAGACACTATTAACACCTTCATAGAACGACGATACAGAAACTTTATAAATAACACAACAAAAATGATCAATAGCATACTTGGAAGACATACTGATAGTGTAACATTTGATAACATTGTAACCCCAACTGAAGTGATCACACATCCAAACAAAATCAAAGATGCAACACTTCAACATTTTAAAAACTGGACAAAATTCAATTCACCAAATGAAGATCGGTAGCAGGAATGGGAACAGTTCTATGACCCAATTCCAAATATAAACAAAGATATGTTTGCAAGTACAACCCAAGAAATATCAACCCAAGAAGTAACGGAAACAATACACAAAGCACCACTCAAAAAAGCAACCGGCCCTTCCACAATTTCTAACGAGATCCTCAAAAAACTGCCATACGAAGGTTACGAATTCTTAACAAAACTTTTCAACACTTGTCTACAACTAAGAACAATCTCTTAGAAATGGCGCAACAGTCTCATTTGGCCCATCTTCAAAAAACTACAATATAACGGCAACCTCACTTCAACCCGGCCTATAACGTTAATTAACCACACAAGAAAAATATTAACAAAAATACTAACAAAAAGACTATCAAAAATTTTGCTAAAACATGACATACTAGTATCCAAAAACAATGTAGCTCTTCCCTTCTCATCAACCATGATCCCAATTCAACAATTAAACCACATAATGAAAGATGCCCATACCTAAGGATAGGAATCGGTTAAAAATTTTTAGTCGATTAATCGACTAATCGATTAGTCGACTAATCGACTAGTCGACTAGTCGATAGTCGATTAGTCGACTAATCAACTAATCGACTAGTCGATTAGTTGATTAGTCGATTAATTGAAATTGGCTAGTCAATAAATACACAAAAAAAATGAATACCAGGAATATAGCAATGAAAATATGAAATAGATGATTAATCTTATCGATTAATTGACTAATCGACTAATTGATTAATCAACTAATCAATTAGTCAAGTTGATTAGTCGACTAATCGATTAGTTGACTAATCAACTAATCGACTAATCGACTAGTCGACTAATCGACTAATCGACTAATCGACTAGTCGACTAATCGACTAGTCGACTAATTGACTAATCGACTAATCAACTAATCGACTAATCGACTAATCGACTAATCGACTAATCAATCGACTGACTATAAAAAAATTTAGTCGATTAATCGACTAATCGTCGACTAATCGACTAATGACTATATGATTTCTATCCTTACCCATACCTATAAGCGTGAATTTTGGATATTACTCCAAGACATGTCAAAGGCTTATGACACTGTTCATATCCCACTACTATGACGAGCCCTCAACCGTCTCCACATTCTCTCCCAAATAACCGACCTCATAACCAACATATTTACCGACAAAAGCAACCAGATAATAACAAATTCGGAAGAACCAAACAATACATAGTAGAAGATAGCATAGATCAAGTGGAAATGTTATCCCCTATACTTTGGCGAATATATTACGACCCCCTCATACACCGGATCGCAACACAATTCAAAGAATATCAAATTCTACATCAATCCCCTACAAAAACACTACAATTATACACAATACATCAGTTATAGCCTTCATGGACAATACAGCATGGATAACATCTAATAGATCAGAAATAGAAGACATATTAAAAACCGCTACTTCATTCTATGAAATGGCGAATATCTGTGTAAACCCCAACAAATCTGTCCTTGTACACAACTCTCAAAATACAAGGGACAAGCAAATAATCTTCCAAAATCAAACTATAAGCAATATAGATCCAAATGAACCTTTCTGTTATTTAGGTGTATGGCTCACAAGAGGGAAAAGCAATACCAATATCTACTGCAAAATCTTACATAAAGCCAAACTTGCAATCAACAGACTCCACTTAGCAAAGATTACAGCAAAACAAGCCATATACATAATCAATTTCGTAATAATAACACGAATCTCTTATAGAATACAAACTACCTACCTATCACTGTCCAAAACCAAACAATTGGATTCACAATTAGCAACGATAGTAAGACACAAAGCACAACTCGCAAAAAGCCTTCCTTCATCAACACTATACCACCTACATATATATGGACTAAATAGAACATCTCAAATACAAAAAACCCAACACATTAACACATTAACAAAAATACTAAATCTACCTTCATTTGACAAACAAACGCTAAAAATTAGACTCCAACAACTTCAATCTGTAGCAAATACCAACGAATCAATTCTCAAACATAAACCATCCTTCCTACTACAAGAAGCATCAACAACTACCGCTCATATGATCCTACAACTTCATGAAGAGAATATTCAATTTGCAAGAAACAACAACGAATGGCCCATCCCCGTCAAGAAACAGAAACATCTTTAAACAGAATTCTCATCAACTCTAAACGTCAAAACATACTTAAATTTTACCTTAACAAACACAATATCACGTACATCAAACAATTCACAAACTTCAACAATACCAATATCCTCGACTGGATCACATTCCACCACAATATACAGAAAATTTCCAGAGGACGAAAACCGAAATGGTTTGAAGAAATAACAGAATTAATAAGAGATACATCAAACCCTATATTAACCAAACACCTAATCCCTTCATATGGAAAAAATGGCAACCAGCAGCACCCAAATGGATAATAACACAAGGTATGGAATTCGGTAGAATTTCAAGTATAAAAAATGAAAAAGCAAACATATGACACTTCATTTTAGATGAACAGAACAACCAACTTCAACCATGCAAAGACTGTGACTTAAAATCAAAAACCATCAATTTAAAAAACTGTCATATACTTCAAAATACCTCATCGATCTACAGTATTAAAGTTGACAATAACAGGAAATGGCATGGACAGTTAATTGACTTCATAGGTGTAAACAAAATAAGAAAACCCTTACCCCAAATATAACCTGACCACAAATACATCCCTGGAAAACACTATATAACAAAAAAGTATGCGAAGCATTCAATCAAATCAAAGAATTCATATAGGAATTATACTACAACAACCAAAGCAAATACAGAAAAACCAAAATCAAGATATTTTTCCCACAAAACTCAAACCCAATAAATTACCACCCGACCTGCACCATCACTTACAACTCTCCAAAAACAACAATCAGTCTCAAAAATATTACCTGGCCTTCACATCAAAAACTCATCATCACCACACTACTGTTCATATGGACAATACTCCCAACAAAAGCAACAGTTGACATTACCACAAATGCCAAAGGAATAAACAACTTAATCCAACTTATCTCAGAAACACCCTGCTACTTAAAAGAACATATTCTAAAGGAGACTTACTACCTTATAATCTAAGTCTCTACTCAATTTACAAATTAAAACAAATCAAATACAAATGCATAGTAGACGAATTCTTACCAATACCAGAACCTGATACAACACTTACAACCGAATTTCAACCTTCAAAACTTCTTACAAATCTCTTCTCAATACAATATAATCAATTAGATGAACCATTCACAACATGACAATTTCTAAAAATTATATACAAAGCAAAATCAATAAACAGTTGGCTATCTTAATCAAGAATAAACCAATGGCACAGAACGAACAATGTTAACTGGAAACTCACATACAATAGTCTTAACATTCACAGTAGACCTCTAGCAAGATCAACCGATCCGAAAGAAGAAAGACTAAAAGCCTTCAAAGTGAAAACACTAACACACGAACTTCCTACCCTACAAACCCTTCACAATAGGAAACCAGACATAAACCCAAATTACGGATGTCTGTTATATCTCCAATCAATTGACGACACAACCCATTGGTTAATATGCCCTAAGAATGAAACAACACTTGACGATATACTAAAAACAGCTTTGACAAAAACATCAATTAAAGAAGAAAGCCCTCTTGAACATGAAGAAAACTATATCAAAAATTTTATCCAAACATATATTACTAACAAAATTCCATTAGCAGCAATAACCTTTTTTACACTCTTCCCTACAGCCAGTCAAACTAAATCTATTCGCATAACACCGAAATTCCACCACACTATTATCAAGAAAATATACAAGAAAATTTGAATCAAAAATTGTATCGAAATCAATAAACTCAAGCCATCAATGGTTATTCCTAACAACCCTTTCCAAGACATGAGAATACACCCAACCACAGAAGCACTAAACTTCAATCAATGGACACAAACATTTATTTACAATAACACATCACCTAATATAATTAATACATAAACCGGAGGTCTTTGACTGATCTAGTAAAGATTAGGTCTAAAGTAGCTTTATTCTCCCTTCCCTTATATAAAATGTATTATTACAAAATTTGTATTTTTTTATATTTTCATTAATAAATGGATAAAAAATAAATTGTGCCAAAAAACTTAAAAAAAAAAAAAAAAGCCGTTTTGCACAATTTTTACCCTCTCTCCATTCCTTTTACACTTTCTTCCTTTTACCCTCCTCTCTTTTTTTCTCTCTCTTCTTTTTACCTGCTGGGTTACTATTATAGCCCAAATTTTTCATTAGCACATTTCAAATATAATATTTATAAAATTTACCCCATTAGTATTCTTTTAAATATACCTATTTTGCTATTTAGCAGGTTTCAAAATATAACCTTTTCTCCAATACCTACTTTTCAAATATAACCATTTTTAAAAATGGGTCTCTATTTGCTATTTTTCAACTATGACCTCATATAAATTATTTGGGGTCCTGTTTAGGTTAGTATATATAAAAATATAATTTATTTTAGAACTGTAGGGTTTTCTCACAATAATTCAGTGATTAAGCGGCAATTGTTTCTAGTAGTACATATCTTCTATCTATCTATACTACCTAATTTTGAGTTTGTCCTTTTAAACATTTTTTATTGGCTATCTGTCTGTGAATCTGTGAATTGAAGATGATAATGGGAATCTTTGTAATAATAATGATATTAAACATAAAATTACGTTTTTTTTAATACGATATTTAGAAAAATTGTTTAATTTGTAATTACTGTGATATTCTGTATGATTGTCAATTTAATTAATAATTGTAAATATCGTAGTTATTGCGATTTTCTGATTATTAATCGTGATGATTATGATTTTGCATGCATATACTTGGAAGTTTTTATTACGACGTTCTTAGTATTTCAAATATGGTATTAAATTGTTACGGTATTTGTCTGAATATGTAAGTACTGTGTAATTATCGATCTGTACTATTATATAATTTACGATCATCTATATTTGTAAATGCATATGATTTTCCTAATTAATGTTGTACTGTGATAGACCTTCGAATATATATATATTATAATAAAAAAAATAAAATAGACTAAAAAAAATAAAAAAAATAAAAATTTTGAATTAATGTTCTAAACATGAAATTAAGTATTTAATAGATTTTATTGAATATTTACGTTCTGATTACGGCATTTGTGATCTTTATATAATGAATTTCGTAATTCTATTGTCATTATTTGTGATTTTAAGAATAAATATTTGCACGGTTCTTACAGTTGGTGAATATTATTATAATAGATTGTATATAAAAAAAAAAAGAGCATAGAATTGTTAATCCTAATATATATATAGATAAACATCAATAAGCTTTTGAATATATAAATGTTAAAACAGTATAAAAGCACAAGTGCGTAAAATTGTATTTGATCTCTGTGATTTTATAGTTCAAAATGCTGCTGTTTCACAATTTATGTTCGCAACCTGTTGAAGAAGTTAAATTAGCTAATACTATTCGAAAACAAATATTTCAAAAAACACAAACTTCAATAAATAGATTGTCAAAAACATACAAAATTGCTTTAAATTTTTATGAAACGACTATGGCCATTCATTATGTTCTAGAGTCTCCACGTATTTGTTCTTACTGTCATGCTAAATTATTTTTTGGTGAAACAGAAGGAATATGTTGTGTAAAAGAAAAAGTCAAATAAGTAAATGATAGATTATGCTTATGAATCTATATAATTTTATCGTTGATTTACTAATAATATCGTTGTAGATTAACTTCAGCTAAAACTGTCGCATCTTTGAAAAATTTATATACTAGGCATGATGATATGGGAATCGAATTTCACAATAATATTCATGCTTACAATAGTGTTTTTGCTTTTACGTCAATAGGAGTTAATTTAGACAAAAAATTAGCTAATGGTAAACTATTTTTGTTTTGAATAATTACTTAATTTACTAGTTAATCTATTAATTTTTTGCTAGGCAAAAATAGTGTATAGTATATACATTTCAGGTACAAGATGGTATATACCATGCTATAGGTTCTCTCTATCCTGATAATGAGATACCAAAATTTTTACAATTATATATTTATGATACCAAACACGAAACTGATAATTGACGTGCTATCATGCCTAGGGTGCAAAGTGGGCCGGGCTAAACCTGGAAATTAGCAGGCTGGGCCGAGCTCAGGTCTAGTTTCGGGCTCACGTTTTTATAAAGCGGGCCAGGCTTGGATCAGGCTTAAAAAATATTAGGCCAGTCCCAGGAGGACCCCAGACATCTCTCATATAGGTCATAACTGGATTTTGGCCAATTTTGATCTAATTTGCTGAAAATGACAAAATCTATTTAAATAACTTTTGATCCAGTAATCAGAATTGAATGAACTTTTTTTGTTAGATGCGCCTCACTGAGAGCTTCATTTTAAAAAAAATGCTCATTCGAATTGGACTACTGGATACCAAGATAATTGCCAAAAACTGATTTTTTGCTTTTCAAATTTCGGGGGTTTTTGCTGAAATGCGTAATGTATGGCCTCTGTACTACATGTCTGGGGTCCTGTCCCAGGCCTCTGTAAATATACTCGATTAGACCTGGTAAACCCTAAAGGTGAGTAATATAAATTACATATGTATACACAAACTTTATTTGTTTTTAATGTGTTTTTGTACTTGATTATCTACTTGGCATTAATCAGTGATTTTTAGGCTTCTTGCATCCTGTATACATAGACTTCACTAGGTAGAAATATGTACCCTCAATAAGAAATCAAAAATTCACGCAAGTAAGTCTGATGAACAAATATAGATTAGAAGAACCTTCGGTACAAAAAAAAAAGAAAACAAAAAAAAATACCGGTATATGAAATAAGAACCAATTATTATAATTAAAAGCGAAACAATAATTAATATATTTATACTTAGCTAAAGATCTTTGCTGCAAGAAACATTTCAATATCCGAAGTGAAGTGAGGACTCTTTCTTTCAAGCAAATATAAATGCATATCTATGCAATATCTGGTAAACAAAACCAATCCAAAACAATGTAAGTGAGTGTTAGTATTAGGATTATAACTTATATGCACGACATTAGTGTTATACCATAGCTTACCTTATTAAATTACCTACAAATAATACAATTGTAGGAAGTGTAAAATTTAGTTGCTTCAAACCATTATCGGATCCTTATTTCCTAGTGTTCTATTGGTTTAGTAAATTCTAAAAAAGAAGTAGAAATTGAATATCGCACAAAGTAAAAAAACAAAATAGTGTTCTAGCTCAAGATTGTTAGATTGCTTTATCCAATCTATCATTTATTATTATTATACAACAGGGTGAAACCTGAGTTGCAAAAAAGTAAAACCTGTGTTTATCATTCATATCATGTAAAACCTGAGATGCATAGGTAAAATCTGAGTTTAATAAACATAGCTGTATGAATCTGCATTTCATTAGGTAAAATTTGGGGTTTTTTTTATTACATAAATAAAACCTGAGTTTTTAAAGTAAAACCTGGTTTTTAAAGTAAAACCTGCTTTACAGTTTTAAGTTTTTTTAAAACTTTGATCAAGGATATCTCTGCAACCACTTAATCAAATTTGATAAAAAATTTTTTATTTGAATTCCATGGATCTGTAGAATTCAAATAAAAAAATTTTTGTCAAATTTGATCAAGTGGACAATAAGATATCCTTGATCAAAGTTTTATCAAAATTTAAAACGTCTATTAAATAGAATAGTAGCTACGCCAAAATTTTTGACAAAACTTTGAGCGAAGGTATCTTAGCAACTACCTGATCAAATTTGATGAATTTTTTTTTTGAATTATATGAATTCATATAATTCAAATAAAAAAATTTTCATCGAATTTGATTAGGTGGTTGCAGAGATATCTTTGATCAAAGTTTTGTCAAAAATTTAAAACGTATCTGTCATGTGATACGCGTTTTGAAATTCTCTAAAACTTTGATCAAAGATATCTCTGCAACCACCTAATCAAATTCGATGAAAATTTTTTTATTTGAATTATATGAATTCATATAATTCAAAAAAAAATTCATCAAATTTGATCAGGTAGTTGCTAAGATACCTTCGCTCAAAGTTTTGTCAAAAATTTTGGCATAGCTACTATTCTATTTAATAGACGTTTTAAATTTTGATAAAACTTTGATCAAGGATATCTTATTGTCCACTTGATCAAATTTGGCAAAATTTTTTATTTGAATTCTACAGATCCATGGAATTCAAATAAAAAAATTTTTATCAAATTTGATTAAGTAGTTGCAGAGATATCCTTGATCAAAGTTTTAAAAAAACTTAAAACTGTAAAGCAGGTTTTACTTTAAAAACCCAGGTTTTACTTTAAAAACTTAGGTTTTATTTATGTAATAAAAAAAATCCTAGATTTTACTTAATGAAACGCGGATTCATATAGCTATGTTTATTAAACTTAGATTTTACCTATGCGTCTCAGGTTTTACATGATATGAATGATAAACACAGGTTTTACTTTTTTGCAACTCAGGTTTCACTCTGTCGTATTATTTTTAACAAAATTATAGATTTATTAATAATATTTGATAATTAATAACTTTTGAACTACTGGACCAAATTTGATGATTCAACTACCAAAATGATCCTCTTAATGAGATATAGCAAGCCCAAAATATTAAAATCCAATTACAGAATCCTGTGATTGGAATAGATTTGTATTACTATAAAAGTTCTGGGCAATTTTTTCTCTAAAAACTAAATATGCCTTATTCAAGTCAAAAAATTGAAAAAAATGACACAATTTATTAAATAATTATAACCTATTTATAGCAACACAAATTTATTTCGATTTTATGATTCTGTGCTTGGATTTTAACTATTTTGGTCTTGTTGGAATCCTCTTATTGAGAGGATCATTTTGGTAGTAAAATCATTGAAATTGGCCTAGTAGATCAGAAGTTATTAACAATTAAAAATTAATTTTTAATTGTTAATAACTTCTGATCTACTGGGCCAATTTCGCTGATTTTGCTACCAAAATCATCCTCTCAATGAGAGGATTCTAACAAGACCAAAATCGTTAAAATCCAATTACAGGATCCTAAGATCGAAATAAATTTGTGTTACTAGTCATAGGACATTTCCCATTCATTGCTTTTTATAATTAAAATTTTTAAAAAAATATATGAATTTACTATATAACTTTGAGCTAAGATCTTTGTCAATCTAACTTATTAACTTAAAATTAAATTTTACGATTATATAGAACAAGAAAAGAAGAAAAAATTAAGCTTAAAAACCAAGTTAAAATTTTGTTATTTTTGTACAATTTCAAAATGTAACTTCGTCAAAAACAAATATTTACTAATTTTAAATTAGCAATTATATGTAAAATTATACTCTGAACAACTTTACTTAGGCGACGGAAGTAGGTTACCTTGAAAAAAAATAGGTTATCTATGTACTAAAGTTAAAATTTTTGAATTTTCAATATAAAACTTTTTTTTTTGATTAGGTAACCTACTTCGGGCCCTTAAGCAAAGTTGTTCAGCATGTGATTCTACTCAGTCTAAAGCTATCGCGCGTTTTCTCGAACCTTTTACTAAGTGAAAAATGGGTTTAAAGTTTGAAAAAACTTATTTTTTTAAAAAAAATTTTTTTTTGAACTTTAAACCCATTTTTCAGTTAGTAAAAGGTTCGAAAAAACGCATAGCAGCCTCGGACCAAGTAGAATCACGTGCCGAACAACTTTGCTTAAGGGCCCGAAGTAGGTTACCTAATCAAAAAAAAGGTTTATATTGAAAACTCAAAAATTTTAACTTTAATACATAGATAACCTATTTTTCTTTCAAGGTAACCTACTTCTTTCGCCTAAGTAAAGTTGTTCAGAGCATAATTTTACTTATAATTTCTGATTTAAAATTAGTAAATATTTGTTTTTGACGAAGTTACATTTTGAAATTGTACAAAAATAACAAAATTTTAACTTGGTTTTTAAGCTCAATTTTTTCTTCTTTTCTTGTTCTATATAATTGTAAAATTTAATTTTAAGTTAAT
>QKWP01000134.1:32913-43653 GCA_003550325.1 Gigaspora rosea | reverse complement strand
TTTCTTTAATATTTGGAAAGTCTTTTCTATTGTCAATGGTATGTTCAGGAGTGCCCGCATTTAGTGTTATTTGATTCTCAACACTCATTGATTGATTCTTCTTCAGGGTCTGGCTTTTGTGTATTGATGGTTGGTTGGGTTGGTTCGTTCCCTTGCATAGGTGTGTCAATATCAATTTCGGCTTCCTCAAAAAGTTCCCAACTTGGCAATGGGAGGAATGTAAGCTGGAAGGCAAAGTCAGGAATTGCTTCTAATTCTAGATTCTGTTTCAGGAAATCTATAGCTGATGGAACCTCTTCCTGGTTTGGTATTGAGAAGTTTAGTGTGGTTTGTAAATTCCTCTGTTCTATCTGTTGTTTGAGTTCTTCAACCGTGTTTGGTAGTTTGTCACCTGTCTCTTTTACATCTTTTTTGGAAATTTGAATCCAATCCTCCGGGAGTGATTGGAAGAAGTAGTGCTCTCGTAGGGCTCTCGCTGCTATTGTCAGCTTGCGAGGAGTCATAATAGGTAATATTAAGTTTACTTTTTCTACTAGCTTCAGATCTGTTGGGAGTTTTGGCTTGTCAGTGTAGTTAAAATTAATATATTCCTTTGAAAAGGGTTGGGTATTGCATAGTATCTTGGTATTGCATGTAGAAAGTTTGCAAAAGCTTCCTCGTTGTCAATAGGGAAGGAGAAGGTGTCTGCTAGCAGCAGACTCTGTGGATCTTTTGGAAGGCGTTTTTTGCTAATGATGTAATCATTTGGTAGAGTCTTAAATGCGTAAACCGCTCTTAACTTCTTAATGTGCTCCTTAAAATGCTCTGCATCTTGTGGATAAAACGGAAAGATCTCTTTAAGTCATGGGGTAAGTTCTTGTGGCGTTGGTGGGAGTGGCATTTTCTTTGGTGGTAATTCAAAGTATGACTCTGGAAGATCTTTTAAGATATAGAACTTTCGCAATTCCTCCTTATATACCCAAACTTTTTTAAGGTCTGCTCGAACAGTAATTGGAAACATCTTCCGGATTGTTTCATTAAGCCATCCAGGGTGCTCTGGGAGTGAAGTTCTGTCGTCTGCAAAGTATGTATCAGGTAACCTGTCAAAGGCAAAAACCTGTCTAAGAGCTATTACCGCTGCTCTTACTTGTCTACGATCTGTCAGAGGCAACTCAAATGGTAGAAGGTTCTTAACTTGATCTTCAATTTCTCGTGGATGGTCTGGTAGTACAATGAGCATTTCCGTTTTAGCTTCCTCGATTGCTCCTTTAATGGTATTAAAGTCCATTTTAATTTCTATTTTGGCGAAGCCAACCAGATACATGGTATATCTAGCGATCTTGACAGAGTCTAGCCTAGTGAACTCCTCGTTTGTCCAGAAATCTATAGCTAATTTCTTCCTAAGCATATTAGTAAGNTTCTTAACTTGATCTTCAATTTCTCGTGGATGGTCTGGTAGTGCAATGAGCATTTCCATTTTAGCTTCCTCGATTGCTCCTTTAATGGTATTAAAGTCCATTTTAATTTCTATTTTGGCGAAGCCAACCAGGTACATAGTGTACCTAGCGATTTCGACCGAGTCTAGCCTAGTGAACTCCCTATTTGTCCAGAAATCTATAGCTAATTTCTTCCTAAGCATATCAGTAAGTTGGTCTCTGTTCTCTTTATTAATCATATGGGCATTATGCATTTGTTTATATTTGCATGTTGCTTCTTCTATAAGATCCATGAATTTTTGCTAATGTTGTGGCCAGGTATCGTGTCTCCTAGTGAATGCGCGAAAGAAGGCTCAGTCCCTATGTTTGAGTTTCAGTCCAATTGCTTGTGGAATTTTTATCTGTGTTGGTTTGGTTCGTAGCTTGTGTTGTATTAATGCTTTAAATTTGGTCGGATCTAAAAAAGCTACTAATATCTCGTCTTGGTTTCATGCATTTTTATCGAATGCTGTTTCTTTTGTATTTGATAATGCGGATCTCACACATGCTATCCATTCTTTGATTAATTTAATTAGATCTGGGTGTTGATTCTGGTTAGGTTTTCTTGGTCCAGTTACTGCGTGACTGTATAATTTCCGGTTGCTTCCTGCATTGTCTCCCCCGTCTGATATCGTATCTATTGAAGCTTCTCTATGATTTGAATCTAGATCCATACCATCAATAGTATCGGCCGGTGCACGTGATTGTTGAACAGGTTCTCGGTGCTGGGGCACCTGTTGTACTATGTGGATTAGGTTCGGCTCTGATTGGTATCCTAATTGATGTTCAATTTCTGTCAAGGTGTGGGTTTCTTCTATTTTTGGTAATGCACCAGGTGCTTTGCTCGGGCCCTGTTCAAAAGTAGTTTGTTTTGATTCTATGTTTATCGATGATGTCATTTCTGCATTTTGAGAGGGTGAACTGACTTCGCCACTTTTTTCATTTTTTTCATTTGAGTCTTGGGGAATGGCCGGGGTTCTTTTAATATCATTTATAGTGGTATCTGGGAGTGACTTCTGCTTACAGATTTTCTTTGTAACATGTTGCTCATTGTTATACTGTTCATCTGGCAGATCAGTCTCCATGTGGCTCATAGGTAGCCTAATTGGCTCACTCATGTCTGTGCTTTCGTCGTACCATGTTGCCGACCTAGTCGGCAACAAAGGGTTGAATATAGCAGGTGTGCCAAGTACTATTGATCTTTTCCTTTTCTCTATGTTATCTAGTGTCCGAGAGAGTTGTAGGGTACGACCTAGGTCCTTCACTTAGTTATCTGTATTTGTTATATGCCTTTCTCTTTCCTGCTGTGCACTGTTTTTTGTTTACTTAGAGATTTACAGATGTACGGGAAAGAGTTTTTGTTATATAGTAAATTCATATGTTTTTTTATAATTTTTATTATAGACAGCATTTTGATTAATTTTAAGTGGAAATGTTCTATGACTGTTACTATAAATGGGTTATAATTATTTAATAAATTATAGAACTTTTATAGTAATACAAATCTATTCCATTACAGGATTCTATAATTGGATTTTAATAATTTTGGGCTCACTAGAATCCTCTTATTGAAAGAATCATTTTGGTAATTAAAACATCAAATTTGGTCTAGTAGATCAAAAGTTATTTACTATTAAAACTTATATTTAACTTTTTAATAATCATAAAATCTGATTGGCTAATTGGGGTATCAGGTGTGGGTGAGTGGGGTAGGCTTATAGTAAACAAAAATCAGCTGATTTCTGGGTAGGTGGGTGGGTCAGCTGAAGTATCAGATGTAATTCCGGCCAAAATTTTATAATTTCAGCCAAAGTTACAAAATTATTTTTGACCAAAATTATAGATTTATTAATAATATTTGATAATTAATAACTTTTAAACAAGTGGACCAAATTTGATGATTCAACTACCAAAATGATCCTCTCAATGAGAGGATTCTAGCAACCCAAAATCTTTAAAATCCAATCTCAGGATCCTGTGATTGAATAGATTTGTATTACTATAAAGTTCTATAATTTATTAAATAATTTATAACCCATTTATAGCAACACAAATTTATTTTATCTTAGGATCCTGTAATTGGATTTTAACAATTTTTGTCTTGTTAGAATCCTCTCATTGAGAGGATTATTTTGGCAGTAAAATCATCGAAATTGGCCTAGTAGATCAGAAGTTATTAACAATTAAAAATTAATTTTTAATTGTTAATAACTTCTGATCTACTGGGCCAATTTTGCTGATTTTAC
Source organism: Gigaspora rosea (assembly GCA_003550325.1). NCBI lineage: Eukaryota > Fungi > Glomeromycota > Glomeromycetes > Diversisporales > Gigasporaceae > Gigaspora > Gigaspora rosea. The sequence continues at coordinate 39,953 of QKWP01000134.1, read as the reverse complement.
TACCAAAATGATCCTCTTATAAGAGAATTCTAACAAGCCCAAAATTGTTAAAATCCAATCACAGGATCCTAAGATCAAATTAAATTTGTGTTACTATAAATGGGTTATAATTATTTAATAAAAGAGCTTGTTAAATATCGCAGGGTGCTATATTACAGGTTAATATGATTGCCAATTAGATCACAGGATCTTGTATAACAAAACAAACAAAAAATTACAAAAAATTACAAAAAAATCAAAAATTTTAAATAACTTTGAAATTTCTTTAAGTAAACTAACTAGTCTTGGGCTTCTAATTAAAAGTTTTTAGCGCTTAATTTTATATATTTATATGTACCTTCTAACCTAATATTAATACTAGTTTAGACCCTAACCCTAACTAATAATTATTTTAATTTTTTTAAATATTAACCTGCGATATCGCAACCTGCTAAATTTATCAAAATTCTTAATAAATTATAGAACTTTTATAGTAACACAAATCTATTCTAAATACAGGATCCTGCAATTGAATTTTAACAATTTTGGGCTCACTAGAATTCTCACATTGAGAGGATCATTTTGGTAGTTAAAACATCAAATTTGGTCTAGTAGATCAGAAGTTATTTACTATAACTTTTTAATAATCGTAAAATCTGATTGGCTAATTGGGGTATCAGGTGTTGGTGGGTAGGGGTAGGCACATAGTAAACAAAAATCAGCCGATTTCTGAAAGCTCTCTAGCTTCTTAATAATAAGCAAAAAATTTTTAAAATAAAATACATAGTTTGATAAACTTTGTTAAAAGCTATCAAATTATATTTTTTTTGTAACTTATTTAAAAAAAAACTATTAATTAGGGTGCTAACATTTATTACCTAATATCTATTTACTATAGGAGCTTACCCCCACCTCCAGGTAAGATCTATAAATAGAATTTTGGCCAATCAAATTTAACTAAAATAAAATTTTCTTGACCCTCCACCTAAAATATTATTTAATAAATGTTAGTGCTCTTATATAGCTATTAAAAATCTTGAGCAATAAAGGTGCTGACATTTATTAGATAATATTTTTGGGAATGGGGTCAAGAAAAATCTTATCTTAGTTAAATTTGGTTGGCTAAAATTCTATTTATAGACCTTACCTGGGGATGGGGAGATAAGCACCTATAGTAAATGGATATTAGATAATAAATATCAGCTAGGGTTCCACAATTTGATTTGATCTTCAAATATTTGAATCAAATATTTGATCAAATTCAAATTCAAATTTGATTATATTTGATTTGTCAAATTCAAATATGGCCAAATTTTTGATTTGATTTGACAAATATTTGATTTTATTTGAAAATTACTATTAAAAATTCAAATTCAAATCAAATTCAAATTCAAATATTTGAATCAAATCAAATTCAAATCAGGTTTAATTTGATTTGAATTTGAGGAACCCTAATGTCAGCAGTCTAACCCTTGACAATATTTCCAAGATATGAAAGTATAGCAACATATACCTAATTTCAAAAAAGCCATGCTTTGCCAGAAATCTAAATAAAACAAGGCCCATCACATCATACTTATTAAGTATACAAAGAAAATATTTACAAAAATAATAACAAAATAGCTTAATAGCATTTTTAGTAGATACCCTATACTTATACTTGCTGGCAAAACCCAGACAAATCCCAATCTCCTAAAAAGTAATTGCTGTTTGTAAAAAATTAAATCAACCAAATAATTCTAAAATTTTATAAGTATATTATTTATAGTTAGGGGAGTGCCAGAAATCACCTAATTAGGGTTTCACTAAGTAGCTGACCCCCTACCCCCTACCTGACAATTTTCTAAGCATTTGATTGGTTAAAATTTAATAATATATATATATATATATATTAAAAATCGGATACCTTTTGATTTACTGGTCTGTTTTGGACGATTCAACTACCAAAATGTTTGTCTCAGTGAGACGATTCTAACAAGCCCAAAATCATCAAAATCCAATTACAGGATCCTAGGATCGTTCAACTTTTGTGTAATTTTAATAGTAATTTTTAAAATTACTAAGTAAATTGATTTTTTATATTTAGACTTTTTAGTCAAGTCTGAGTCTGGTCTGGGTCTGGTCCAAAGTCTGCAGACTGGTCTGAGTCTGAATATATTTATATGTATTTTTTGGTGCTGAACAAGTTTACTTAGTGCATTTAGTTAGAATAAATTAGTAAAATTTTATGAATCATAAGTTTTTATAGAATTTTATTAATAAAATTCTATAAAATCTTATAATTCACAAATTTTTATTAATTAATTCTAACAAAATGCACTAAGTAAACTTGTTCAGCACCTAAAAATATATTAAAACAGCTGGTTTGTTTTTATTTTACTTGAAATTTAGAGATTTGATACACAATTTTAGAGTATTGATCAAAAAAGACAAATTTTAATATCTTATCTTCAAATTTCAAGTAAAATAAAAACAAGCTTGCTGATTTAATGTATTTTTAGATGTTGAACAAGTTTACTTAGTGCATTAATTTAGAAATAATTAGTAAAATTTTGTGAATCATAGAATTTTATTAGTAAAATTCTATAAAATCTTAAAATTCACAAATACAGTCGTCCTCTTATATAATCACACAGTTGGGCACATATCACTAGGCCTCCGCACGGGCCTGGGCTACCCATGAGTACCCGTGGGTAGGATCACAAAGGGCCAGGCTAGGGTATTTAGGGTATTGGATTCCAAGCCCTAGGGTAAGGGTAAGGGCTTGAGACATGGGCCCTTATACAGACGGGTAGGGTGAGAGTAGTACTGCAGGTACCCGTTATACATATTTCACATGAATATCAGCTCATATAATTGGCTAATGTATGTTAATGTTGATCCATACCTGATACCTAAGAAGTACGTGAGATAAAGAATGTATATGATTTGATGTTGATTGAGCTCTAATCTTGACCCATGCTTTGTTGATTACGATTGATTTTTGGTCAAAGTTGTAGCACGTGGCGTATAACCCTTGACCAGCGCTACTCTTCTTTTCTATCTGTTGACCCTCATCAACATGCAGAGTATAAAAAACATTATCCTAAATATTTAAAATCGGGTATTCGAGTTCATGAATATTTAATATTTAGTTCTCATTAGCCGTGTTAATTTGGCATTGCATGTAAAGAGCATTTATTAATCTAAGTATTTTAAATAACTGATAAGTATTCAACTTCATATATATTTACTAGTTAATTTTATTTTATTCATATCAAAGCATCTATTACTTTATTAAGCCCATGGGTACCCACGGGCTTTGAGAGCCGGGCTAGGGCATCGAGTTCTAAGCCCTAGGGTAAGGGTAGGGGCTTGGAAGTCAAGCCCTTACACAACCGGGTAGGGCTAGGGTATTTCTATTACCCGGCCCTACCCGGCCCATGCGGAGGCCTACATGCCACTCGGGTGATTATAAAGAAGTGTGACTTTACAAAGGTTACTTCTATATAATCACAGCTTATATTAAAAATAAATAATGTGATTTAATAGGAGTAAAAATAAAATTTTGTCCATTCTAATCCTATGTCTTGCGTTAAAATCTAAAATTGACACAACCCAATTTTATGCCTTGGTGTTAAAATATAAAATTGACACAACCCGATCTATTGTTTGTATTAAATTTTATAATTAGTCCGGAGCGAAGCGGAGGACTCTCTATTTTTACGAAAGGGTTTGATCAGCAAATGTTTGTCTGTCCGGCCGCATCATGTGATATACCCAATCACATTCAACTGATCGACAAAAACAATAACAGACATGTAATCAACTTATATTGCTGTATTAATATTAAATATAATATATAGTGTATAATTAAATACTGTATTGGCTCCGGACATACAATGCTGTGCATTTACCTAGTTTATACTGCCCGATCTTATGCCTTGGCAATATGGTAATGATAATCTGAGCTTCAATTAAATATCTACTTTGTTCATATAGTCAAACATTAGGGGGTTTCATAATTAACAAATAATTGACGTATTTAAAAATAAATAGGATTTTTAAATAGTATTTTTTTAACGTAGAATACATTTTGTTTGCATGGTTTTGTTCTAATTCGGTACTTCTGTACTTTTCCTGTACGATGGTTGTTTTCCATATTTGGTTTTTTCTTTTTTTTCTTTTTTTTTTTATATTATTTTAATTAAAATAAATAAAATTTTCCTTAGTTAACGTGAAAACTGTCTTTGCCTTGTATACTCTCCTTTAGGAATCAGATCATGCCAAATTTGCCTAAAAAAATCTTTACATTTTTATATACTCTATACTATACATTACTATATTCCTGAAGTGTATTTAAAACTTTACTAACATGAATAGCTTATGTCTATTTTATGATATAAAAATTAAATGTTTTATCTACTTTATCCGTATTAACGTTAATCTTTATATTAATGAGCCTCAATTACTATTTATTGTTTAAAATAAAGATTAAAATTCTTTTCTTATTTATTAAATGCCTTATAATAAAACCGCAACAAGCAAACTAATAAAATAGTCTTTTTTAATATTGTATAAGTTAGAAATTTTTGACTGAAATTTAAATATTAGCCAATTGGCCGTTGGCCGTTTGCTAACCAATTACTAAAAAAATTGGCTGCAAAAAATTGCCAACACGACCAAATGTACTGAGTATCATGGGTGGCACGAAGTGCCACCCATTGTAATAACGATTCATATAGAATACAGATTGAATAATTAAATCCAGATTCGTCCAGATTCAGGTTATATACAAAATAGTATTCAAATTCGATTGAATGGCCTTTAATTAAATAATAGGATCGAGGTACTACTACCTTTGTTAACTCTCATAAGTAATTAAACTACAGTATAAGTGAAGCTGCTATAATTTAAACTTATTAAACCTAAAGAATGGTTTTTTGTCTTATTACAAATCTTCATCATGACGACTAATTCACAGACCGCATCAAACATTTAATTTTATATTTTAGAATATAATTTTATTATTTTACAGGTTCTATAAAACTCGTGGGATACAGGAAAATAGAAGATACTGGCTAGTTTCTTATTATAAATCGGAAAAATAAAATAAGATTCTCTGATTTTAATTATGAAACCCCTATTGAAGGATATAAAAATTTGATCTGACTCATATGCATAAATGCACAACCACAATCGAATTTGATTTGGCAATCAATCTAAGTCAAGAAATGAATATGGTGAACAAACCTTTTAACCCTGTTAAAAATATTGCTAGTAAAAAAAAAGTCGTGTTATCTAGTAATCGCTTAAATTCTTGTTCCTTAAATCAAGTAATTTTCCTTAATAGTTTTTAAACTTCACTCAATAAGATCGCTTGCCTAATCATTTTGTACCATACTTATATAAGTTACTAACTATTAATTCACAGAGCGAATCTCGATATATCACAAATACCTTTCAATTCTTTCAATAACTTTTTTATAGCATGTAGGGGGTTTCGTTTGAGCCCGAAATAAATCATTTAGTATGAAGTCATAGAACTAACCTTAGCATGCTGTATGTACATGTACCTTCGTTATTTTAACTTCAATCTCTTAAGTATTTGCAATGCTTAAAACAAAAAATTTTGCACTCGCCGATTGGCTATTTCCTCTCCAGGAGCTTGTATTACTGTACCCGGCCCTATCTAGCCCATGCGAATGTGATTATATGGAAGTCATTTTACTATTAAAAAATATCTATAAATATGAAATTATGTGTGATAGTGATTATAAGCATTTGTGACTATATAGAAGGGGTTTTAATAACAAAAAAATCGGTAACCAAAAACCATGTGATTGTATGGAGTTTGTGATTATATGGGAGGTAACTATAGGGAGGGACGACTATATTTATTAATTAATTTTAACAAATCACACTAAGTAAACTTGTTCAGCACCTAAAAATACATTAAATAAGTAGGGTTGTTTTTATTTTATTTGAAATTTGGAAAAAAAATGCATAATTTTGGATTTTTGATCAAAAAAGTCAAATTTAAGCAACTTTTCTCCAAATTTCAAGTAAAATAAAAACAACCCTCCAATTTAATGTATTTTTAGATGCTGAACAAGTTTACTTAGTGCGTTTTGTTAGAATTAATTAACAAAAATTTGTGAATCATAAGATTTTATAGAATTTTATTAATAAAATTCTATAAAATCTTATATTCATAAAATTTTACTAATTAATTCTAACAAAATGTACTAAGTAAACTTGTTCAGCACCTAAAAATACATTAAATCGGCAGGGTTGTTTTTATTTTACTTGAAATTTGGAGAAAAGATGCTTAGATTTGACTTTTTTGATCAAAAATCCAAAATTATGCATCTTTTCTCCAAATTTCAAGTAATATAAAAACAAACTAGCCATTTTAATACATTTTTAGGTGCTGATCAAGTTTACTTAATGCATTTTGTTAGAATTAATTAATAAATATTTGTGAATCATATGATTTTATAGAATTTTATTAATAAAATTCTATAAAATCTTATGATTCATAAAATTTTACTAAATAATTCTAATATAATGCACTAAATAAACTCATTTAGCACCTAAAAATACATTAAATCAGCAGGGTTGTTTTTAATGTTACTTGAAATTTGGAGAAAAAATGCTTAAATTTGACTTTTTTGATCAAAAATCCAAAATTATGCATCTTTCCTCCAAATTTCAAGTAAAATAAAAACAACTCTGCCTATTTAATGTATTTTTAGGTGCTGAACAAGTTTACTTAGTGCGTTTTGTTAGAATTAATTAGTAAAATTTTATGAATTATAAGATTTTATAGAATTTTATTAATAAAATTCTATAAAATCTTATGATTCACAAATTTTTGTTAATTAATTCTAACAAAATGCACTAAGTAAACTTGTTTAGCACCTAAAAATACATTAAATCAGCAGTGTTGTTTTTATTTTACTTGAAATTTGGAGAAAAGATGCTTAAATTTGACTTTTTTGATCAAAAATCCAAAATTATACATCTTTTCTCCAAATTTCGAGTAAAATAAAAACAAATCAGCCATTTTAATACATTTT
>QKWP01000134.1:0-27076 GCA_003550325.1 Gigaspora rosea | reverse complement strand
ACACATAACATCAGAGGACTGACAAGACTAGAAAAAGCACAAAGTTGGATCGAATACTGTGCCGAATCCAACCTACACATCATATCCCTAACAGAAACCAAACTCACAGACTCATGTATCCTAAACCTCACTAACCCCTTATACTTTTTTTATTCTTCCAACTTTGAACCATACACAGCCAAGCAAAAGGACTCCAGTCTTGGCACAGCACTAATAATCTGTAACCAGCTACAACCATACATTCATGACATCCGCACACTACCTGGCACTGCCATATACATAGATTTCTACTTCCCCGCCAACAAAACCTGCATCATCTCTACCTATTTACCATCAAGTTCAAACTATCCCCACCTCAACAAACACACTCAAGAAAAAATCTTCACCTGGTTTCTAGAAGCAAAGAACAGGAACTGGAATATAATTTTACTAGGAGACCTAAACGCAAATCAGTTTAGAGACAAGAAATTCCCGCTCTTCAACAACCTAAACTCTGCTAACGCCACTAGCCTATTATCATTTTATGACATTACAACACCTACATGGAAAGAACCCAACCCAACGAGTCAAATCGACGACTTATGGTGTAACTCTGATATAATCACGAACATGGATAAACCACAATTACTGACACCAGTTACATCACTGGAAGTGATCATAACATTATTTCCACCACATGGCACATCAACATAACAAAACAAAAAAATTATCGAAACAAAAAACGCAAACGAAAAATATATCAGTATACGAAAATGACTATAAAAGACTGGGATGAATTTGCAGCAGAAATTGATAAAAGAATCAAACAAGAACTACCACAGCAGGAAACAGAATGGGATACAAAAGAATTAGACAGATGCTGGAACATCTGGACCACCCTGGTCAAGAATACGATGAATAAACTTATCCCTTTCACCTTCACAACTCCTAAGAACTTTTATGCTCTATCTCTTAAAGCCACCCACTTACACCTTGCACTAAAATCAATGAACAAATGTCTTAGGCTCCTGACTACACAACTCTCACCTGAATCGCTTGACCGATGTAATAAATTACTTTCCACGGCAGCTGAACTTTCAAACACGAAATCACTCCTCTCACACCAGTTCACCTAGACTCCCTCCTCCCACAAACGATCCAACAACTTAAGCAAACTAAACATACTATTTGGACTGCCTGCAACTTAGAAAAACTACAAGAACAAAACGATAAAATAAACTTCTATGTCAATCGTCGCTACAATGACTTCAAAGATAACACTTTCAGAATGTTAGACAGTATCTTAAAACGAAGATCAGATCCAGTCAGGACAGATAGAATAATTCTCTCTAACCAAATACTAACTGAAAAACAAGAAGTCCTGGAACACATACGCACACACTTCGAGAACTGGACTAAAGCCAATCCGCCCAGCAAAGAATTAAAAAAGGACTGGAAAGAAGCCTATCTCCCCTTAGCGAGCATAAACCCCTCCATATATGAACCACTAACTCTATCCATCTCTCTTGATGAAATCCAATCCACAATCAACAGTGCACCTAAAAATAAGGCTACTGGACCTTCAGCAATTCCAAACGAAATCCTACAACATCTCCCTGTTGCCGCAATAAAGATACTTCAAAAGATCTTCAACAGCTGTCTAAAACTAAACCGCATCCCGAAACAATAGCTCTGAGCAAATGTATAGCCCATACCCAAAAAACCCAAATATAACTACGACCTCAATACCACTAGACCCATCACTCTCATTGACCATACTAGAAAAATTTTTACTAAAATACTAAACAACCAAATGACCAAAATCATAATGCGCTATGAAATATTATCACCAATGAACTTTGCCGTATTCCCCTTCCAATCAACTATCCAACCGGTATCTCAACTAACACATATTTTGGAGGATGCTATTACTAATAACAAAGAAATCTGGGCCCTCTCCCAGGACATGTCCAAGGCATTTGACTCTGTCAATGTCAATACACTGGGTAATGCTCTCCACAGAATTAAAATCTCTCAAAACATAATTGACCTCCTTACTCATCTATTAACCAATCGCACAAATCAAGTAATTACAGAATGAGGCTTCACCCCACCATACGCTGTACTAGATGGAATTGACCAGGGCGAAACTTTCTCACCGCTACTATGGAAAATATACTATGATCCACTTATCGCTACCATAAATAAACTCTTCTATGGCTATTTATCCACAATTCCATCCTAGCCTCCCAAATCAATCCACACCTCCATCATGGCTTACATGGATGACTCTCTTTGGATTGTCCCTAATAAACAAACCCTAATGGACATCTTGTCTACCGCCTCAAGCTTTTACAAGCTCAATAACATCAAAGTCAACCCCACAAAATCATTCTTAATCTCCAATTCCTCAACCCCAACACCCAACATCAACTTCGACAATACGATAATCACCGCTCTACCACTCAACACCTCTTTGAAATACTTAGGTGCATGGTTTACAACAGAAAAAATACACACACACATACAAAAATTAATTATGGCTGAAATTACTACAAACTTGAAAAAACTCCAACTTGCACGCATAACTGAAAAACAAGCTATCTACATATACAATCATGTCATCCTACCTCACTTTCAATACCGTATCCTCTCCTCTTACCTGAATCCTTCACAGCTAAAACTGATTAACCAATTAATAATCAAGATCGTACGACAGAAAGTGAAGATTGCTAGAAGCTTACCAAACTCCTTTTTACACTGTACAAACATTTACGCACTCACGGACATATCGCAAGTACAACTATCCACCCTTACCTCTAACCTCCAAAAAGGCTTAAACCACCTGGATTTTGACAAGTCCTATCTTAAGATAAGACTCCAACAAATTCAAAACTCTGCGCACACTAATTAATCCATTCTGTAAGAATGGCCTGCCCTTCCACATTCACAATATCTCACACATACCTGTCAAGCCCTTTGGGCAATACACAAACTCAATATAAAATTCCTAAGACCACTAAACAACTGGCCCATCACAACTAACCTACTAGGCACCTCGATCAACCCAATACTCCTGTCCCACCACAAATGCACACACTTAAAAGAAACCCTAAACTCACACAGAATTTCCTGCATCGAGCAATTCATGGACTTTAGAAACCAAAAACTAATAGAATGGAACAACTTTCACTACAATATTAAGAAAATCCCTCAAGGCAGAATCCCGAAATGGTTCCGACTCATACAAGATCTCATTACCTCTCATGCAACTCCCATACTCAACATCACAAAATTCAATCCCTTCAGCTCCCCCAAATGGACCCCAATAAGAAAGGATGGATAATTACCTCTAGTTGAGAAATCGCAAAAATTTCTAACCAAAATACCAATACTAATAATACACTAAAAGCCAGACATTACAATACTTCTAGTAATATGAAATCTGTCAAACCCTGTCCCGGATGTGAACTAAAAAACAAAAAACTAAGAACCTCCTGCTGCTACTTTACTGTTGATAAACGCTTTATACGCAACCTCCAAATAGACTGTAAACTCCACATACACGCAAATATCAGTGATATAATATACAGGCTTCGACACTCTTCCCCTCCAATCCAAGCTACCTTACTTGACGAATCATTACCCAGACCCCTCTTAGCATTCCAAAAACCACCTATAGGAAAATGGGAATCACTCGTATCCTCCAATTTCAAGAAGAAATCAATCTCGATGAACATCGCAATCAACAAAAACAACAACCAGACTGACAACAAAAAATAATAGCCTCTTGCATATTACAACATAGCGGATCCACAATCAGCATCTTCAATACATACTGGCCATCCAAAACAAATGCACTACTAATACTACTTATCTTCATTTCTACTATGATAGACAATACAGCCAAATTGGATATAACAACCAATAACCTATCATTCAAAAACCTTGTAGAACACACAATAGATATACATCGCACCTCACATCTAAAACTTGACCGATCAGACTTCCCACACTTACAACGCACACTAATATCAATACTAATGGAAAGAAAACTAGAAATTTCATATAACCCAAACCTCAAAATCTCGGACCCACTTCCCCCATATCCTCTCGACATCACCCCCCAAAAATTCCTATACAACCGATTTACGACACTAATTAACGATATACCCACAATTCAACCGATCAAAACATTACTAAAAGGAATACACAAAATAACGAACGACATTCTTTGGCATAACCAACAAAGAATCCGGATATGGGAATCTCACGTGGACAATATTGACTGGGATCTCACCCTCAAAACACTGATCTTCAATGATAAACCTAAAGCACTCTACACTAACCCCGCTCTATCCAATATCAAGAACTTTAAAATCAAATTAATAGCCGAAGAACTCCCTACTCACCTTCTCTTACACCTTCGTAACCCCAACAAATATTCAAACTACTTTTGTCCTAGAAGTTACTCCACCTCAGAAGACTACTCCCATCTACTAACCTGTGTTTCCAACCACTTTACTTTCAATACAGAACTCAGAAGAATCCTAATTAAAATAGCAGAAGAAAAGAAACTACTACTCGAAAATCCCGAAGAGTTCATCTCTAACTATACATTTCTACACATCAACAAGAACATTCCTATCGGTATCATAACAGAACGTACTCTCGCCCCTTTCAAGTCTCGACACTACAAAAAGAAACTCTCCCTACTACTACACCACAGAATAGCGGAATTCATATACAAAGAAATTTGGATACCCTCCAGAATATCTCGACATTCAGAAGCAGTCCCTCTTCCCTCCCATTAACACCACCAACCATGATCAAAACCCTCTCACCCATACCACTCTTTATTAAACAAAAAATCGACAAATTCATTCTCACTAATAACTTTTCTATCAACAACATCCTTTCTGAAAACTAGAGGTCTACGGCCATTCTAGTAAAGAATAAGGCTGAGAGTAAACTCTAGCTCTTACCTCTACTTCCCTTTAGATTAGTAATTCCTACATGTAATCATATATGTATAATCTACAAAATCTTAATAAAGAATTAGAGGATAGACCTCTCTTTTAAAAAAAAATAAAAATAAAAAAAAAAATGTAAGCAAACTAATAAAAAAAAAATGAAGCTCCAAATCTTTATTTCTCTAAAATAAAAGTTCGCATTCTTGCAAATTCAAAAATTGCAAAAGCCATATTAATGTTCTTGCAAAATACCAAAAAAGTCACAAAGTGCGAAAAAGTCTGAGTTGGTTTTCTTGCAAACTACTAGAAAGTAAGGTTCTTTTTTTTTTTAATTTTACAACCATGCTCTGCTTTATTAGCAGTTTACGTAAAAAAATACATGAACTAAAAGCTAACTATAATATAAGCTAATACCCGGCTTACTCCACTAGTGCCCAGGTACGGTTGTTGCACTGATGTTTGATAGTCTTGCAGCGATATACGATTTTCCTCATATATTTCTACGAGAGCATGTTCAGGTTCTTAGCTACCTTCAAACCGAAATTCTGCATATGAAAAGAAACTACTTTCACATCCACCAACTTACTATATGCGAACCTCTTATTTGACTTAACATTGAGTTCTCGACTAACTCATTCACTGAATTCTCTACCTCCTGTTTCTTCTGTTTTTTTCGCTCTCTGTCTTTTCTTCCAGCTTCTATGAGCTCTGGAACGCGTGGCTTCTTGTTTTGATCTTCAAAAATCTTACGTTTTCTTTTCAGAGATCTCTCTATACCGGCACCTTTTTCCCACTTTATGACTTCATTACATCTCTCCTTCCAAATAACACGGTAAAAACCCTTTTGTACTACATACAAAAATGCATCTATACAAGTTCTTGTGTCCTTTCTAGACAGTCCCTTCTTGTAAAATAACTCGATTTTCTCTCTTTCTACAAGACCACTTAAATAAACTTCTCTTTCCTTGAAGCGAACTTCTTTACTATTACTTAACAGAATTTCACTTAATTCCCAAACACTTAACAGGAAACTTGCTTCGTCCGAGAGTACTGCCCATGCAGTACTTAGTGCTGTGTTTTCCGTTTCCTGCCAAAAATTCTCTGCAAAACTACACCGAATTAAATGTTTCATGGTTTCCTTAGTCTCCTCCTTGCACAAAATGCAGTTTGGCGACTTATACAACCAAGGTTTACGGGTATGCAACTCATTCAGTGTTGGGAGAAGTTAGAATATTCCTTTGATTCGTAGTATTAATTTGAAACTGCTTTCCATTCCTCTACATCTGACTCCTCCCAATTCCTTTAGCTTTGCCCATCTGTAGGTCCAGTTTAGCTTATCACTATTATTATTATATTCTGCTGCTAGACTTTTACTCAAAAGAAGGCATCTTTCCTCGACGGCTTTTCTCTTTAACCGCAATATAAACTTACGCGGACAGGAGTCGATATGTTTTCCATTCCACCACAGAGATGCATTCCTACATTTGGGGTTAGTAGGTTTCCACTTCCAGTCTTCTTCTAAATGTGCCGCTTCTTTTGCTAAATTGTCTGCAAGTTCGTTTCAAACTATACCACTGTGAGCCTTCACTTTACAAAGCTTTACAGAGAGATTTTTGACTTGGACTACCTCATATATCTTGTCAAGAATTGACCTGTTTTTCAATTTAAGGCTCTTCTTGAAACTTCGTGTCCTGAACACATTCTCAATACTACTAATCGCTGCTAAACTATCTGTCTTAACTACAACTACAGAATCTAATTTTACTACTAACAGCGCACAAAGAATTGCAACCAATTTAGATCTCATCGATGAAGGCCAATCGGCCACCCTGATTTTCCCTAACAAATTTACCGTCTTCTCCTCTTTATTTACTTGTACTCAAGCAGAACCCATCCTATCTTCAATACCTTCCTCCTCCTTATACCAAGAACCATCAGTATAAAAGACATAATCTGATCTTTTCTCCTGTGTATTTTTTCCAACCATACCTAATAGTAAATTCGTAATTTTACTACTTAACCCTTGTTTTTTAATTATTTCAAATTCCATTCTGTTAACTTCTACCGCCATAGCTACTCTTTCTGTACTATTTTGATCTTTAGGTGCATTTTTATAAGCAGTATGCCTATAATAGCTCAAAGGAAATGACATTAACTAGTCGTTTTCCTTTTTGACTATGCCATCTATTCTGCTAATACACTCCTTCATTTCTATTGAGAGTTGGCAATCATTCTCCTTTCCACCTTTATTTAAAATACAGCCTTTACATCTATTTATTCTAACCGCACCTTTCACTTTTTGGGTTTCGACCCAATGCTCTACTATGGCTTTGCATGTGAACTTTTTGCTTATGCGTCCCAAAAAGTGTGTAGTTGAATTTTTCTTTCTTACTACTACCCAATCCTTGCACCTTTTATTATCACGAACTTTTTTTCTTATTGGTGGCGTAAGATTACTATTTTCACTTTCTAGTCGATATTCCCTTTTAAGCTCCCTTGAGGACTTGTTTATCAAAACCCTTTCTTTGATCCTGCTGAACCAATCAGGTGTCTTTTCCCTCATGCTTCTTTCCCTTATACCTCTGACTTGCTGCCATGACATCAAACTTGTGCCTGTCGGGTCTATTAACTGGTTCAGTAATACCAACTCCAAACTAACTCTTGTGTTCATCAAGTTCTTTATCGTTCTTTCACCCAGAAAACTTACAATCGCAACCTCTTTGTTACACACCTCATTCTGGATATTTTGGGTTTCGAACTTTAAATTGATTAATTTGCATTTTTCAATCACACTGCATGAAAGATTTCCCTTTCAGAAAGTAGCATGCCACACATCAAAAGGCACACTACGTACATCCTGCAAAATACCAGCCTTGATTGTGCCTTGTTTTATTCTTAGCTCTGCCAGGCTTTCTAAATCTTTACTACTGTTTAGCCTTTTTAAGAGACTCGTCGCCTGCTTAGCCAACAAAGAGCTTGCCAAGGATTTGAAGCCCAGAATACCTCTGTGAAATATTATATCATTCAGTGCAGTTTGTGCTATGCCTAACTTTTTTTTACATAGGCGGATTATTGGCTGGTGTATATTTTCTAGGTCCTTTTCTGATAGGGCTGTGGCCTGTAAAATATATTCTAATTTTGGAAGAAGCACCTGATTGTTTATATAGCTTAGCTGACTAGCTATCACCTTTTTCTTTTCTAATACATGTGTAAACAATTCAACAATCTTCTTTACTTTCTTTTTAATGTTAGCTAAATCCTTGGATGTGTGCAAGTATATACCCAGGAATTTTACATTATATAATTTTGGTTCTGCAAATAATTTTGTTTTGCAGAAAAAGACACAACTTTCTTCCTTTGAAAGCTTCAAGTTGATTATTACCAGCTTGGATTTGCTGTCATTAATTTCGATATCATTAATTTGGAAGAACTGCTCTGCAATATTAATTGTTCTCTCTAATTGCTCCTTTGAGTATGCAATCCATGTTGTGTCATCGGCATATGCTAGAACAGCTTGCCGCATGTTTAATCCTCTTTCTTTGTCTATGTTTGCCTTGAAACTATTTACTTCTGCAGTATAGCCCAAGGACTTGTCCTTCAGGACCCTAACTAACAGAGGATCGTAGAAAATTCTCCACACCAAGGGAGAGATAACCTCACCTTGGTCGATTCTGTCCTCAGCTACGAACTCTTCTGTAAGGCCGTAATCCGTTATTACTTGCATATGCCTCTTACTGAATAGGTTAATTACAAAATTAATTACAGTTCCTGGAAGCCTTATTCTCTGCATCGATTTTTCAAGCATTATAAGACTAACAGAATCAAACGCCTTCTTCATATCTTGGAAAAGGAGCCACATTTCCTTCTTTTTTTCATAGGCCTCCTCAAGGAACGAGTTTAAGATATGAATAGGTTCCTCCGTTGAATTTTCTGGTAGACCTGCAAAATTAGGTCCTAGCAAAATGTTCTTGTCTTTAATTATCACACTTAATCTCATTGTTATGCTTCTTGTTACGCACTTACGGAAGGCTTCCAATAATGCGATTGGTCTTACTCTATTCAACTCAAAACCCCAATCTTCCCCCTTCGGAATCGTATAAATTTGTGCAACTTTCCATTTGTTTGGAATATTTCCTTGCACAAGACAAATATTTGCAAAATTTTTGAAAGCTATATGCACTCTAAGATCCGCTTGTTTAATTTACTCGTAAGTAATATTGGATACCCCTGGTACCAAATTTGTTCTAACCCCATTAAGCATTAAGAGCTATTCTTCTAACTCTACCGGTAACAAAACCAGCTCATACCATTCTTCTTGAATCCCACTTAGTGGTTAATAAATACTTTTCCACTCTTCGCTCAGTAGGTATAGCTGAGGATTCCTTCTTCTGAACTGTTCCTTAAAATGCTTGTTGGTTTTGGATAGAACGGTTCAGAGATTAACTCATATTCATTATTCACCTTGATTAATATCTGGTCCAAAACTACCTTATTAAATGGCCTTTCTAGAAGACTTCTTAGCATTTTCTTCTGCTCATCTACAATCATTTCGCATTTTTTTTGCACGTACTTTTTGATTTCCTTTTCTCTATGCAATTTTCTTCACTAATCAATTTGCCTTCTATTGCTTTCTACCACAAAGATGTACTATTAAGCCAAATATCAACATGTTTCGGATTGATATTTGGTATTCCCATACCTGCACTGGAATTAATACTTTTGATTTTATTATTCTAGCTGCTGATCATGTAATGCGCATTCTTGTTGTTTGCTACACTTTTGATTAATCTGCCAAATTCTTTGGCCACTTTTTTGGAAGACGACTCCTTATCCTTTTTGACAGACTTCTTTTTATTTTGAACTTTTTTGTTTGGCAATGTTTCTATTGCTGCCTTCCAAATTGCAGCCTCGATTATGTCCCATAATTGATCTATGCAGATTCTTTGCTCAGGTACCTGACATGACTCTTTGCTTTGTTCATCCTTTAGTAGCTATTGTGGCAAATTCTTTTTAATCTTGTCCCATAACACCGTTCTGTAATTGTCCCAATTTTCCTTCATTGCCTTGTCAAGCTTCCAGACCATTCATGATGAGGAAGTTTGCCCTGCTCTGCATTTTGAGTCTGCGCAATTACTGCGATCCAAAAGAATTTCAACTATGGGCAATTCATGATCACTACCTGTTACTGTTCCCATTTCGATAATATCTGCCTTTAAAGCCTTGCTCATTAAGTTTTCTGACAACCATATTTGGTCTATCCTTGTATTTGTATGACTGTTACTCCAAGTGTACTTTCTGGCCCTGGGATTTAGCCTTCTGAAAGCATTTACAAAGGATTTCTTTTCCAACCATGTGAAAAGAGAACAATGTTTGAGATTTGTTGTTTGCGAGGACTTATTCAATAGTTTGCTGGGTATACGATTAAAGTCCCCATTATAACGATTTGCCAGGTCTTCTCATTTTTATTAACTATTTCTTGAATTTTTCCGATAATCATTGTTGCACATGACTCATCACTTGGAGGTATGTAAGCTACAATTATTAGTAGTTTATACTTTTTAAGAAAATATACGCACACATTAAATATTCATTAAATCATTCTAATTTCCCTATATGTTGCTCAATGTTCCTGTGTATCTAAAGTCCTACGCCTGACCCTTTGAGTTTGTCAGGTGATGCACTCGACCAAAAACTTCTAAAATTGCCCAGATCTTTTGCTATAAACTTTGCCTCTCTTTCACCCAAATTCGTTTCTGCTATTCCAATTATATCTACTTTTTCCTCAATAGCCCACGAAATTAAAAAATCTACTCTATGAAATTGTGTTTTAAGTCCATTAATATTATGAAACGCAAACCCTATGCACCTTCCCTGAGCCCCACCAAATAGTGCAACATCCTTACACCCCTTAGAAGTTGCACCATTCTCTATTACAACTGGGCGCCCTTCAGGAGCGACAGGGCCTTTCCAGCCCTTGTTTTTCTTCAATTCTATTAAGACGTCTCAGAATTTCTTCTAGAATACTTTTTTCCTCAAATTTGGTGCTTCGGGAGGATGCACAATGTACATTTTCTCTTGTAAATCCTGTTTCTACTATTGCACTTTTGTTACTATATTGCGTTTCTCTTAATACATTCTTTCCTTTTCTGTTTTCGCGAGAATGACTCCTAGATCTAGCTTCTAATGGCACTTTCTTTCTGGGTTTGGTGAAGTTATCTATTCCCACTATACTTTCTTGTTCTTCTGCCAAAGTAGCGTACTTCTTTTTTCTATAAAATTCCCTACTTTCATTAGTCTGTTTATCACTTTCATTTCTTAAGTTTAATACGTATTTTTTACTGGTTTCTCTCCAAAAGAGAGAGTTACTTCCATAATTGACTTGAGTTAGGACTGCTTTCTCAAGATCCTCTTTACAATCAAAGTATACAAAAGCTGACCCCCTCGGATTACCATTACTATTTACTGGTATAAAGATTGTTTTTGCTTTGACTTGTTTTAGTTGTCTTAATAATAAGACCTCCATCGTATTTCTTGGAATACCACCTAGTACTGCTCTAAATGACTTTCCTTCTATGATCTTTTCTTGCTTTATACCCTTCGAGATTCTAGTAAGCCATCTACCTATTGGAAGTGCCCATGTATTCTCGAGCATATTCTTATATCTTTGGTTTTTGAGTGTTAAATCCACAACTGCTGTTTTATTAAACTTATTTGTTGTCCAAGTAATATTCTTAACTTTTCCATAGCGACCCATTAGTTTTTTGATTGATACATTGCCATTTTTGAGTGGAATATCCCAAATCGTATAGGTTTCTTGCATATCTAAAGCCTCTTGTTTATACTGGGTAAGGTTGTTTATTTCCTTGTTTTGGTCCAAATTTACTTGAAATTCCTTGTCTTCTAATGACATAGTTACGTCTTCCTCTGGATTCTCTGGTTTCTCTAATTGTTGAACCTGTTTTCCATCCTCGATTTCATATTTGAGCTTAAGCTCATCTTCCAAAACTTGAGTTTTATAATCTATCGTTCCACACTCTAGCTGAAGGAGAGTTTTTATCCTAGCCTGATTTTTTGCTTCTGTAGAATTAACACTTTCCTTCGACTCCTTTCTTTGAATTTCACCGAGTTGCTTTTCTGTAAGTTTTGTATAGCATTCCAAAAAATGCCTTATAATACAAATTTCTTCCACTATAATGGTTTGTATGGCTTCTGCTAATTCTTGGTCTACTATCTGTGTTCTTACATATTCTCTTTTAATAAGTCTACACATCCTGTACTACCATACTTTATAGCTTAGCACCCCTTCTTAAGAAAGCCAACCTTCCATTCTGAAACTTGCATTCTGTTCATCGATTATCTCAATATTTGGTACACAAGATTTGATTTGCTGCACACGTGACAAGTTTGTTTATTTTCGGTTTGTTTACTTCGTTTATTGTTTTGTTGTTTATGCAGATCATGCGATTGTTTTGTTTGTTTGTTGTTTTAGTGATCTATGATTCAGGGTTAAGCCCAATCCCCAAAAATTTCCAAAAAATTTTTTCGAAAAAATTTGAAGTTAAGTTTGTCAGCTAGTATCATCCTTTTTCTTTTAAGTTGTACTAGCAAACTCTATATTATTTTTGCTTGTCCTTCTTTTTCCTTAGGAAGTTTTTGGCTGTTTCCTAAGTTACTTATCTCGTTTTCAGCTTTTTTCCTTTCTGCCGGATTTGGAAAAGTTGATTAGCAAAGAGAGTTGTGTGATGTATTAGGAAGTAAGGGTTCTGTTTTCACAAAGTGTCAAAATAAAATAAATAATAAAAAATAAAACCAAACAAACAAAAACAAAAAACATGAAACGAAAAAATAAATGAAGCAAAACCTTGCAAGAACTTGCAAAAACTTGCGAAATATTGCGAAAACTTGCACTTATTTCTTTAAAGTAGTGTTTCTAGAAATTTAAAAATTGTTGGGAAAATCAGTTGTATGTTCTTGCAAAGTTTCGGAAGTCTGAGTAGGTATGTACAAAGTGCTAAAAAGTTGTTGGTTTTTTTGCAAAAGGCTAGTGTTCTTGTAAAATACGAAAAAATTAAAAATAAATAAATAAATAAAAACAAAATGAAAGCAAAAAAAAGCGAAAACAACAAAAAAAAATGAAACAAAATAAAATAAAAAAACAATATAAATAAAAGATCTAATTTATAAACAAAAGATCTATTCTTATCTTGTAATACAGATTTGCAAATTAATTTTGATATATTCAAAGTATTTCGAAAATATAGTCCAATGCACCCTTGATATAACCCAGGTTATATATTTACTGATCCAGCTAGTCACAGCCAGTCCATTCAAAAAAACATTTTCGAAATATTTCGAAACCTAAAATATTTTGAAATATATTGCGAAATGTTTCGAAATATATTGCATATGCGAAATCTTTCAAAAGTTTTTGCAGGTTTGCAAGATCTTTCAAAAGATTGCACTACAATAAATTTGCTAATGTATGAAACTATATTGCTCTTCCAAATAAATCAACAACAATACCAATTACCACTTTAATGTATATGATCAAGGAAGCATAGACAAAAAATAAGGACTATGGGTCTTGGAACAAGATACAGTCAAAATCATAAGTATCCCACCCCCTCTAACTTTTTAAATTTAAAAGATACAGCTTTGAAACTTTCAAGTAAATAGTACTCTATAAATATAGATCAGTGAATTTTTTTATAATTTTTTAATTACTACAACAAAAGTTAGATGAGTGCCACTTTTTGATTAATTTTTTTTAAAAAAAATAAAAAAACAATTGAAATTAATCAAAAATTAATAAAAAATTAGGATTAAAATCCAAAATTTCAAAAACTTAGTATATTAAAATTCGAGCATTTCTATAGTAGTGACAAAAAATTTGAGTCAATTTGATGAGATAGTTGTTGAGAAATTAATTTTTTAATTTCGAATTTAAGCATTAAAAGGTATCATAGAAAAAGTTGCGTGACTAGGTTTTTATTAATTTTAATATAGAAATAATTTATTTTCTATATTAAAATTAATAAAAACCTAGTCACGCAACTTTTTTCTATGATACCTTTTAATGCTTAAATTCGAAATTAAAAAATTAATTTCTCAACAACTATCTCATCAAATTGACTCAAATTTTTTGTCACTACTATATAAATGCTCGAATTTTAACATACTAAGTTTTTGAAATTTTTGATGTTAATCCTAATTTTTCATTAATTTTTGATTAATTTCAATTGTTTTTTTATTTTTTTTAAAAAAAAATCAATCAAAAGTTGGCTCTTATCTAACTTTTGTTGTAGTAATTAAAAAATTATAAAAAAAATTTACTGATCTATATTTATAGAGTACTATTTACTATGAAAGTTTCAAAGCTATATCTTTTAAATTTAAAAAGTTAAAGGGAGTGGGATACTTATGATTTTGACTGTATGTCCAAGGCTTACAATTCGGTACATATCTCCCTCCTGGTCAAAGCTTTAACCAAACTAAAAGTATCTATTTATATAGTAAACCTGATTACAAACTTCTTCACAGACCAGGTCAATACTGTCATTTTACACTTAGAGAACATTAGCCTATACCCAGTACATGACAGGATAGACCAAGAGAAAACGATCACACCTCTTTTATAGCACATATATTATGATCCTCTTTTATTAACCATATACAAATAATATCACAGATACAAAATAAATATATACTCCGCAGACTAGAAAATATACAGACACTCTAGTAGTACTCTAGTACAGATACCTAACCCCAGTATTGTACATGAGACAATTTTGGACAATTTTAAACATTTTTCAAATTAAAATTACTTAAAATTTTATTAAGATAATCTATTTTAATATTTTCACCGATAAGTTTAGTACCTAAAAAATATATAATTATATATTTTTTTAAATTACTTTATTGATTAGTTAAATATGGGACATAGGCTTGAACGATTTTGGTCAATCTTGGATGTTGGACATTTTACATAGTGTGAACACATCCCATATACAACACCCTAGCTCTGGTTTATATGGATAATACAAACTGGGTGGCCTTATTACAACAGAAACTACAAAACATACTTACAACTGTCACTTCTTTCTTTTAATTCACTAGAATCAGAGTCAATTTCCATGAGTCAATACTTATTATACTCAATAGCATAGTACTGAACTTATATAATACTAATAACAATACACAAATTATACCTATACCAAAAAATGATGCATTTAGATTCCTAGACTGTTGGTTCTCAATAGCAAAAAACCAAAAACCAATACACAAAGTCATAATAAATAAAGTGGACCAGGCAGTATTAAAGATCCGTTAGGCAAAAATTATAAACCAACAAACAATCTATATTATAAACATGATCATATAAACAAGAATAGTATACAGAGTTCAGAACATGTGACCATATGCAAACAACCTTACTAGCCAATATACAAACATAGTTAAACACAAAGCAGGCCTTGTGCAGTCCATCTCAGACTTCACAATTCTCTACCACAAGATATATGCCCTAAGGGCTGCAAAAAATATCCAAGCAAAACAACATATATCTATCCTTCACTAATAATTTATTAACCCAGGCTTCTCACAATTTTCTCTACGCATTTGACTACAATAACTTCAAGATGTAGCAAAAACAAACACAAATATACTATCTACTAAACTTAACTTTCTCTCAACCTAACAAGCCAATACCCCAATAGCAAAAATATTATTCTATTTAATATATCTAACAATCTTAATCAGTAGTAAGGGGAGTGCCATTTATCAGATGATTAGGGTCTACTAAGTAACTACCCTCTACCCCACCTGATAATAAATTCAAAATTTTGATTGGCTAAAAAAAAATTTAATTTTTTAAAAAAACATTACCAAATAATTTACCGTGTAAGATAACTGGGTATAATAATTTTACGTAGTAAAAAATTTAATTGTACTCCAAGTACTTTGCATAGTATAGAGTACATTGTATGGGTCTTTTGTAAAGAGCATATATTAGCCCATAAGTAAAAAAATTATTATTAGTAAATTGGGCTTTGATTTGTACCTGGGTCTCTTATAAAACACCACCTTGAAATGTACCCAAAACAAATCAAAAGAGGGTATCGATCAAAGAGATATCTTTCATGATAAATTACAGTGTTTAATAGCTAATTCTATATCTACAACTTGATCTTTTATTTTTAAATACAAAATTATTTATTGTACATGACAAAATAATATATAGATGTATAATTTTGAATTTTAGCTCTTATAAATTTAAATTATTACAGATTTATTTTAACAATAATGGTTTTTGAATAAAAATAAAGTACAGAAATACTCTAAAAAAAAAATCAAATCTGGTTTCAAATTCTAATACTATAATTATAAAAAAACAATACAGATTGCAACTCATATTCAATTACAATTGTCTCAATTGTACAATTGTAAAATAACCAGGGTTACCACCAGAAGTATGAGCACATAATAAAATGCATAGCTAAAAAATTATGCAGGTTGTGGCGTCTCATCATGTGTTTATGCTTTTGTTAATCACCCTGCTGAACTCTTAAAATAAAAAAAAATTTGCAAGACTAGCCCAAATTGTAGTCTTAAGTAATCTGATTAAGTATTGTAATGCAAAAACTTTTTAAAAAAAATTTGCAATTATACAATACAATAATATGAAAACGGTCTACTGCATTATCTAGAATTATTTAAAAATAAGCTAGATAATAAGAAGCAGTATATGCAAATTTGCATGTTAGAGTTTCACTGGATGTTTGAGCATGAGTAATATTTTCAATGATATCAGAACGAAAACCTAACTAAAAATCCCAACCCAACTAAAAAAGAAGAATTTTTAATTTGTATAATTCGGGTTGCTTTAATAATTAACTAATAAAAATTTGCCCACCTCAATAATACTAAAAACATTCGCTCACCTCAATAACAGCTAAAAAAATTCGCCCACCTCAATGTAGAGTTGTAAAAAAAAAAAAAAAATCAGAATTAACAAAAAAAGATGTGACCTCTGCAGATCACAATGTCGTGTGGGAATTGGTGATTTTATAGATTTTTTGAGTTTTTAAGAATTAAACTGATTTCAAAGAAATATAAACCTGAAAAGAAATTTAAAGAAATTAGTGAAGCCTACGAGTTTTTAATCAGTAAAAAACAAAGAAAACTAAAGAAAACAAAAAAAGAGCTACGTAACCAACTGAAAATACAAAGGTAACAAATCATCTGGAATCTTAGTGATTACTAGCCATAATTATTAAAAAATCACCAAGTTACATTTTTTGCAAAGCGCTATAATATAAGACAGTAAGAATTGATTCTAATTCAATTAATGTTTAAAATGATTATTATAGAATCGATTTACAACAATACATACCTCAATGATAGCTCAATGATACAATTTACCAAAATTTAATCAATTAATCGTATAGTCTAGCTTATTCTGTTGTTTTGAAATAATCATCTTATAATTGTATTTAAAAGGTGTTCATTAATCTCTAACAAAAACCATACTTATCTTACCATATATTTTCGCATATTATTCATTCCATATAATTCTAGTCATGAAAGAAAATTGCACGTTGATACGTGTATATTCTCCCAACCATAAGATATTCGATACCCTAAATTCCACTATATACCATTTAAATAAATAAATAAATAAATAAAACTATCGTTTTAAAAAAAATTGACCCTTCTTATAATTCTAAAATAATATCTCAAGCGAATAATTCTGTGAAGCGTAAATAACAATACCAACGGTGCTTTTAAAGCTCCATAAACTTAGTCATTAATCCATGATAAAAAAGTTTCACAACGATGCAAAGCTTTTTATTAGTGCCTAATTTCAATAAAACTTTTTTTTTAAAGAGCCTCAAACTCTTTATGAAAAGTATTGTAATGCATTCGCATATTATAAACAAGTATCTCTCTGCAACTCACAACCAAATCGTCAACAACTCATAAAAGATTGTAACCTTGCTTGAAAATAAATCAAAAAGGAAAATAAAACTATAATTGATGAAAAAATACGTTCCTATTTTAATTCTTTTCCTTTGCATGTTTATTGTCATCAATTAGCATTAACTACAAGTAATTCTGGGAGCTCTTCTCTGCCAAATAATGCTTTATTAATTCGTGCATCTCCATAACGATGTGAAGAAGAATTAGAAGAATTGCCTAGAAATGCCGTAAGTCAACGAGACGCATACCAAAAAATAAAATTAGCAGTTAAAAAAATATCAGAATATGAACAAATGTATTTAATTTCAACAGATGAATCATTTAAAACAACATTGGCTTCAAATATTATTAGTGAAAACAATATAATTACCGAGCAGAAAAAATGTGATTAAAAAAGCTCAAACAGCATGCCCAAGCCCAAGCAAAACTTGAAAGCAAAAAGCAAAAATGCTTGAAGAAGGTATTGTAGAAAAATATGATAGACCCGGAAGGCCATCAGCAGCAATGATTCACCCTGATTTTTGGGATAAAATTCACGATTGCATTAAATTTGGGACCATGCACCAAAAAAGAAAAAAAGTTGTTATTAAAGTGCGCACAATAAAGCATCTTCGCAAAGCATTAGAAGAAAAGTATAATTTGTACTTATTCCGTCAATGCATATCTACATATTTAGAACCCCACCATTCAAATACATTTGCAGCACGTCGCTAACACCATCCAGCTAGAGTAGCTCTTGCCTCTGTAGTACAAACAGAGATGAAACCTCACGTTGATGAACATTATTGTTTAGCCTCTGTCAAAGCTGCCCGAACCCTGGCTGAAGTTTTTGTTGATGATGCAATTATCATTTCTCAAGATGATAAAGCAAAAGTCAGTTTAGGTGTTCCGGCAATTGGTCGCACATTCAAAACTATTCGAACTATTAATGAATCCGTCTCAGTTGCTGCCCATAATTTTCCAGTTGGTACAGTAGTAAAATGAAACTCATACCCTCCGTTTATCTTGTTATCGATCCAGCCAACTCAAACGATAGTCTTCATTTAGGTCAACTTGCAATATTCGTCAGACCTGAATATTTTGTTGGTACAACATCATTAACCCATATGTATGACCTTGAAAGTATCATTCCCAACCAACAATTTGCTGCAGCTATAATGAAAGAAGACAAAGTTAAACCAGTTTGGGTTCTTCTGGTTGACGGGTGACCTGACGAGAATCCCAAACTTATGAAAAATATAATGAAAAATATAATTCAGTACTGTAATTTTTTTCGTAAATTTGATCTTGACTACTTAACTATTTGTATACATGCCCCAGGACAAAGTGCATACAACCCCATCGAACGTTCCATGGCTTCTCTATCCAAAAAACTTGCTGGTATCACGCTACCTATCGATGAATTCGGATCTCATTTAGATAGTCAAGGAAAGTAGTAAATGAAGATTTAGCACGTAAAAACTTTAAATTTGCAGGAAAAAGCCTATGTGATATATGGGGAAGAGATAATATACACGGTAGGCCAGTTATAACAGAATATGTAGACCAAATAAAACAACCATTTACTGAAATGGAATCTTCATCATGGGAATGGATTGAGAATCAAGCACAAATATGTTGTTATTCATTGGATATTAAAAAGTGTAAAAATCCTTAGTGTTGTAACAAATATAGAGCAGCTGACGTAGCCCTTCTTTTAGATCAAAACAATGGATTCCTCCTACCTATTATGAAAGGCAAAGACCAGCATTACATTAACCCAATACATGCCTTGCAATACTACGACAAGCTCAAAATCTTACTGTATGATCGTTGTTGTCCATCAATTTTACAAGAATTTCACCAACGATTATGCTGCACTACATGTGGTAAATACTTTCCTACCCTCAAATATTTGACTAACCACAAGCAGAGTAAACGTTGTTCAAAGTACAAATGCCTATCCCAGCAAATGGCTAATTCCAACTCTGCTAAAGATGTAATGTATTCGAACCCATGAGTAGTTATAGAATGTGTGAAATATAGTCAGATACTGAATAGTAAATCTATATATATATATTTTTAATGTTTGACATAAATCATAACATTAATAATCTAAACTACGCTTAGAAAATTATTTTTGATGTTAGAATAAATTTTTGCAATCAAATCGGATATATAGAAGAAAAAAAAAAAACTTAAGTATCAAGTATATCGTTTAAATAATTTTTTTAGATATTAGAACTGATAATGTAACCAATCGTGTTACTACAAATTAAATAAAGTTTAGAATCTTTGAGCTGCTTACAAGACCAGTATAAATAATAATATAGTTTCAAATAATATTTTAACCCCTCTAAATGCACACGCCCTCTAAGTGTACAATTTCTTTTATTATTATGTTCCCAAAGAGCATTCATTTAGAGGAGTGTGACTGTATTCGACCTATTTAATATGTGCTACATACTTACAAATTTCACCAAGGTCGAACACATTTCATTTCCATTTTATTTCTACTTAAAACTATTTGGATTTTAAAATCTTTTGTATACTGTGTTTCTCTGACACGTAAACCAGGGTACTCATATAGGAGAGTATACTGTATGAATACTGTTTTTGATTGGGTACATAAGAATGATATCCCCATATTTATCTGTTATATACCCGGGTATAAATCAAAATTTTGCCTTTAAAAGCATTGCACTAGAGTATATTTAGAGATTATCAACAAGGTTCACGTTCTAGAAAATGCAGATACTTTGAGACTTATCGAGACTTTCTCTTCTCACTATACACATAATAATACTAACAATTGTGCACCTTCTAATTATTTATATTTAAGTAAATTTCGAGGTAGATACAATCAAACTATTTCTCATCTTATAGTTCAGTGGTCTAAACCGTGAGAAGTCCATGTTGCCTTTCTCTCCTCTCTATGCCGATGATGATAGCAACGATCACGCCCTCTGAAAGTATTTTATAACCATAAAGAAAAAAATAAAATTTAGGGAGGAAACAGTCAGATCCTAGGCCTACCCTTAAAGGTTATAACTGCACCTAAGAAAACTAGTCAGAGGCCCTATCACTCAATGTTAGAGACGAATTTTTTGCTTAACTAGCTATACTCATACAAATATTATTTTATCAACATAAAATCAATCCAGTATAAAATCAAAAAAAATATTCATTTTTGTATCGATCGCTATTAAATAGCTATTAAATCGAGCTATATTTAGTAAATCATTTAACATCTAATGTAGTACATGCATACATTCGTAAGTGTTATTGTTATATTTTGCCACTGAATTATCCATCCTCTTTTTTCTATAAATAGCACTTAAAATAAATAATTATATTAAGATAAACAAAAATTTAATAGCACAAAATAATTCTACTCTTAAACATTATATCGTATTGCATCTACTCTGCATACTTCGTTACACCAACTTTTCCATCTAATCCGTATACAATTTCCTTAAAATTATATATGTATATACTCTATTTATTGATAACATAATTGACAATTCAGTAATCGTCATAGAACCGTTACTTCAATAATAGACTTTCTTCGTTTTGTACAATATTTTTACACACACATAAAGTAAATAAATAATTTTAGTAAAGAATTCAACTAGGTAAGGATAAATAATGAATGAAATGAATTTAATTTTCTAATATTGATATTCAAAACAATTAATTGCGCTTCTGTTTTCTAAGATGCTTCTTTTTTACGACACTTAAATCATTTTCACACACCTAAACAATATATTTTCGTTTATGCTAAATAAATAAACATAATTTAATTGATCTATTTTTTAAAAATAATGCTTTATACATAATGATTTTACCTCTATGGCATGTATTATCATTATTTGTTTAATAATTAATTAACTATTAAATAAAAAGGCATTTTTTTGGTTTGTAAGATAGCCAAGTAGCCAAGATAAAATTTCTGGGTCATACGTGACTTAGTGCGACAGGTCGCATCTGGGTACAGATTAAGATAGCCGAATGATGCCGAGCTTGCAATTGCAAAGTAGTAACTACTAGAATTAGCTTAATTAGTTGATTCAATTTGTATTTAAGCACCGACAAGACTGTCAAAGAAATAAAAAAATAAAAAAATAAAAAGGCATTTTATTTAATTGTTTAAAAAATTACATATTTTAAAAATGACAATTAAAATTTTTATTGTTTGCACTATCATTTCGATTTTAAATATCTTGAAAAGTCAAAGGCATTAAACTATTTGCTGTATAACTTAAGGGTGGTCTTGGTAGTGCTGAAATTCTACAGATAAAGGTCATGGAATTTGTGATAGCTTTCTAATACCAGGTGGTGGTTTAAAAGATATAATGCTTCTTGCGATAGTTTATTCAATCTTTATGATAGTTCTTACAACAGGTTTGACAATAGTTCTTGCAATAGTCCTAATAATAGTTCGTGCATTAAAATAATAGCATTAATAGAATAATAAAAATTCATTTAACCACAAATACCTTCATCATATGCCTTCATCATAATCATCTTCATGGAGTCCACGAAATCTAGTACTGATATATTCCTGTATTATATAAACAATGACTACAATGTTTGGGGTTCTCAAACTGTTGGATTGCTCATTTTCAAAAAAATGCCGTAGATTCTGCAATTTTCGTTTGTTTATATATATAGTAATAAATAAAAGTATTCGCAATAAATAGTTATAAGTAAATTCAAAGAGTACACAAGAATGAATACTCTATTTCTTGTAGTTCTTTTGTTCAGCACTTCAATTAGATAATGAATTGTAAAAAAGTTTTAATACCTTTTTCAATAGTTAATAGTCTCATGAAATCTGTCAACCGAACGTAACCCACCTTGAAGTGCACTTGTCAGTGTTCTCTACACACAAGATTGTTGCAATTTCAGGCTTTCTTTGGTTTGAGTAGTGTTGCGGTTTCTTATGTCACTTGTAATCATAGCAGTGTCCACCATAAAAAATATAGGTGTACTAGCGAAGGTAATAGCCAAAGTAATTATAAAAAAAGTTTTCAATTTTTTTGCGGTTTGAGCTAATGGACCATTGTAAATAATATTTGAATTATCAAAATTTAATTTTTTAGATATTTGATATAGACGTTTCTGATCTATTTCGTTAGAAAAAAAGAGATCAAGTTAAAAGTAGATTAATCTAAAAAAATGATCAAATAAGGGCTTATTTGATGACGTGTGCACAAGTTATTACATTATACCCATGGGATAGGAATACCACGAATCTGCAATAGCGCATAAATATCAAGATGAATTTCGCATAATTAATAAAGCATAATCTGCACATAAAATGGCAGAATTAAAGATCGAGTAATATCAGGTTTATCAATTTCCCCAAGTGTCAAAAGCAATATTCAAAAATTAAAAGACACCAGAGTGCTATAACAGGAGGTGGGAAACTTGCTCTTTTTTCAACTTTAACGGCTTTTTTCTGGTTGACAGGCTACTAACACGCCAAAATTACCCGCATAGTCAACTTATTTTTAATTTCACAAAGACTATTTATTTCCTCATCAGTTAGTCTTTCGCACAATCCTTACAAATCAACGAAGCAGATGCACATTTGATTGTACGATTATCAGATTTGAGATTTCAAATAATGGTAGAATATTAAGTAATAAAACATATTGTTAAAGTAGTATAAAAATTTAATAAGTAACAAATATTAGGACACAAAATTAATTTTTCGTTTTGTGCATAACATGGGTGTTCCAAAATTTCAGTTGGCTGGTTGGATTTTTTTTTTAATCTACTGTAAATTAAATATGCTCCAGAAAATTTTAGATTTTTTTTTAGTTCTATCGGGTAAGAGAAAAAATTAAATAGCAAAAATGGAATGATTTGCATGATTGAAATTTAAAAAAAAAGGTCAGTGGGTTATACAAAACAATTGTGCAGAAAATTTTTTTGTTTGGCGCAAAAAACAGTTTTGTAAACATAACTCTTTTCATAATTTTATATTACACAGATTTTGTGGTTTTATTATGATAAAATTTATAATGATAAATTTCGCATATTTCTATCTAATCCACATTATCTGTAGCATAATTTAAAAAAAATTTATCGCATAATTAGCATAATTCAAAGTATAAAGCAGGCAGAATTTGGGGTTTGTTGCAGCAGAAAATTAGGATCCCTACCATGGGATAAACCAGTTATTTTATTGAATATCAGTGAACACATTGTATTCCATAGAATAATAGTAAACCACATGGCGTAATCACCGATATCCATTAAATAACAAGTATTTATCATTCATGCGATACAAATCAAAAATCAATCAAAATCGATTAGTTGGTAAAATCGACACTATTATCAATTAGAGATTTGATTGGTTGATTATATATATACTATATATGACCTGATATTTTCATGACCCCTACCTACCTAAAAAATCAGGTGATAAATGGTGCTCCTCTAACACTGACTGGATCCAACTACTAAAAGCATGCAGAACTCCAATTAGCCACATTCTTCAATGTTTCAACAACCCAATAGCTCTAAAGACTAAAACAAACAAATATAGTTTATACTTTCATAGAACAATGCACAAATCACAACTATACAAGTACTCTATCTTTGGCATATCTTCCCATACAATTAACAGATACCAAGAGGCAGAAAACCAAAGTGGTATCATTT
Organism: Gigaspora rosea; assembly: GCA_003550325.1. Taxonomy (NCBI): domain Eukaryota; kingdom Fungi; phylum Glomeromycota; class Glomeromycetes; order Diversisporales; family Gigasporaceae; genus Gigaspora; species Gigaspora rosea. The sequence continues at coordinate 2,492 of QKWP01000134.1, read as the reverse complement.
TCTGACCCAAGTAATAAATAAACACATTATTAGTACAAATATTCTACTAACACCCAACTTATATACAAATATACTTTTTGATCCAACTATGAGTTCTTGGATAATAAAAACAAAAACAAAAATAATACTCTTTATTAGATACATCACATCAATGCATAGTAACATAGCAATAGCAAGCCACTGGAAAATACAGATACCCAACAACAAATTAATCCATGTTTCAGCTGCAACAAAAATGTTTCAAAACTACAAAAAGCAAAATATATACAAAGCATTGATATAAGGGAAGCAACTAATCTAATAGTAAACAGTACATACAAAATTAAAAAAAATCTAAAAGATATTATCAGCCAAGAGAAGTGCCTAGTACTCAAAATACCAAATACGTAATCACAAATAAACAGATAGCAGAGCAGGTATGGGAACTATACTAATAGACCCAAAAGTACAAAACTCTGAATGTACAGCTCTGGCCAACAAAGTTAGAAAGAGAAGGGGTACAAAAATTAGTGGCCAGAAGCTATATTACTGAAACAACTACCTGTTTTCAAATCATAATATTCTATTCTGGCTGTCAACTGAAAAAGCAATGATCATAGCACTAATATACATAGTTCTAATCATAGTACCTAATACAATTGTCATAGTGGGAACCAACAGACTATTAATACAAAACAAAGCAGCACTAATCATTCAAATAATAACACAAAATACCTACCAACTATACCAACTAAATAACTATAGTTGCTATAATGAAAAGCCATCAACTTTTTATAAAATTTTTAAACTTTTATAATTTTTTTAAAATAAAATAAACTAAAAAAAAAATTTTATAAAATTAATAGCTTTTTGATTAAACTATCAAATTTACAAATAAAATTTTTAGTATTTCTTATTTTAAGAAGTTTATATCAATTTAAAGTTATATATAGTTTAAAAATTTAGCACTTGTATATAAAAAAACATAACAAAATTTAAACTTATTAACAAAATTTTAAAAGTTAGTAATAAAATTTAAATTTATATTAAATTTTCTTGCATTTTTATTGATCAATCATGTTATACTGCAGCTAAAAAATTGGTGCCTATATATATAAGTTGTTGGCTTTAGGTGGTACTAACTGTAGCCAAGTTGACTTACCTAGAAGATATTAGCAGCTAAAAAAAATATTGAGTTCAGATTCACTAAAAATGGTCCAAAAAAGAAGTACACCTACACTAAAGCTACACTCTACAAGCTAGCATACAATACGATAAACTAAGATTCAATACTATTGCTAGAACCAAGTTCATATAGGCTACAAAATTTGATGCTTCATATAGTACCTACAGAATACAGCCCATTTCATGAAATAGCATGCTCAAGAGTGCCTTTGGAACACTCTGTGAACAAATATAAACTGTACAATCTTTTATAATTATCTTAACTATAAATGTGCACCAACTTCAAGAACAACTAACCCAAAATATTTAAGCATCAAAGTATTCAAACTAAAAGAAAAGCTACTGATAGCAGAAGTACTAAACAAGTAAGACCCTAAAAAATATAAAAATACTCTGTACCACTAATGCAACAAGGTCTCAGAAAGTAATTACTATATACTAACTTGCAATAATAATATCACAAGTATCAGAAAAATTATCTATGACACAATTAACAAGGCACTCCACAAATATGATACACATAATATCTACCTATACAGCTAGACCCAAAGCATCATAACAGCCAATATAGGCTATATAAACCCAAATTAGCAACTACCTAAATCATACTAGGGCTGCTCCTCCAAACAGTCATGAGAAAACTAAACCAATGTATTAAGCAGAAGCTAAAAAAGTCAAATTCTTTACATATTCTGCACAAACTAGCTATCAATATAAAGAAAGAAATATGGATACCAAAATGCCAACAAGTAAATAGCACAAGTATCACTCTAGAAAATAACCACCTTAACACTATCAGTCAACTAGCCAGAATATATTTCTACATATTGTTACAGTAGGGAGGCCTTCTTTCACTCCTTACTATAACAACGACATGGCTACAGGGATCCTTTATCGGTTTATAGCGGTGTCCAAGAGGTAGGTATAATTCCTTAGTCTGTAAGAAATTATACTCTTCTCTAAGGGCAGTTCGTGAGAGTATTCAATGAGGAATTATCGATTTTACTATTACTTGATAATAAACTTGGTGTTATTAAGATAAATAGTTTCTTTATTAATAATCTAAGATAGGGCTATCCTTAGGTTTCTGTTTCTAAGAAATCCCAGTACAAGATGTATAATAAATATAAGAGAAGTGGGGTGTCTTGGTCTAGTTTGACTAAGGGAAATTCTGTGTCTTTAAATACATTTTAGAATAAGCGTTATAAGCGTTAATTTACAATGATAAACACTATAATCTACAAGAGCAACATAAGCGTTATAAGCGTCATAAGCGTTATAAGCGTCATAAGCGCTATAAGCATGATAATCGTTATAAGCGTTATAAG
>QKWP01000133.1:474554-486539 GCA_003550325.1 Gigaspora rosea | reverse complement strand
GGGGCATTATCATGATAGTGCCCACCAGCATTAAGCTTAATGCCGGGTTAGGGTACCAAAATTAGACTTGTGTAACGTTACACGACATTAGTGGCGTGTATCCAAAAATTATTTTTGCAAAAACAATGCACTGGGCCTTTGTGTAACATAAGTCACGTGCATATATGCAGATCGGTATCAAAAAAGTAAAGTAATTTTGGGGTACATACAGGAGTATCAAAAAAATAAGTGCAGGAGTATCAAAAACGTAAGATTTGCCTCCGTGAAACGAGCCAGCACGTGCCATTTTTAACACGTGCCATTCCGTGTAATTCGACGTGCCATCACGTACAACGTGCATATGCGTGCCACCGAATGCGTGCCATTCCGTGTGACGTAATATAACGTGCCACCCCATTACCGTAGTATCCGTGTCATTTTTAATCCTGCCATTCCGTAAAACGTACCTCTACGTGCCACACGGTCCGTACCATCCCGTGCATATACACTTATTTCCCGTACCATACCCCGAACCACTTTTCTTATAGGGTTATTTTAAAATTTCAGGATTCAAATCCTAGATGTTCCACTTGAGAGGTCAACAACTAGACCACTTTACTAAGTTGCTCCACCCTTAATTAAATGAATTTATTTAATTTATATAATGGACTAATATTTAATAAAATCAGCTAAACTGATATTTAGAAAATCTCATATCTAATATATATATATCAGTGTTGTTGACTGGAAGCTACTGGAAGTCCACTAGAGGTCCACTGGAAGCAAATTAATAGTGCCTGGAACTTTTACTATTATAAATTTCCACTGGAAGGCTAGAAATTCCCACTGGAAGCCAAAATTAACAACACTTATACTGTATATATATAGTACTGTATTTTTAAATATGTAATTTTTATCTAGCAAAATTTTAAAGAGAGCAGTAAGGGCTTTAAAAAAAGCCAAATATAAAAATATGTGATTCTGTTTAAAATATACCGGTAAACCTAATAACACCTGACTTCGTTCAATAAGATTTTAAAGAAAAACTAATTATATTATGATCAGTTCAAGGCAATCTTAAAGAAGACCAATTATATTATGATAAGTCCAAGACAATTTTAAAGAAAGCCAATGTTAACATTATCCATGACAATTTAAAAAGTAAAACTTAATACTGTGATGACAATTTTAATAAGTAAAGACCTAATACTGTAACAATTTAAAAAGTAAAGACCTAATACTGTGACAACAATTTTAAAATGCAATCAATTTAATAAAAATAAAATAACTAATTTCATATATGACAAAATATAAAAGTGGTTTTGATTTAGTTATTTTTTTAAACACGTGCTGCAAATGAGTGAAAAAAGCATGGGTTGTTGCATAATACTCGTGCAATATTTATAATAAATCTACGCCCATGGGTACAAAGAAAAGTACTGGCTAATTACAGTATGATAAAAATGGTGTGAAAAATAAAAAAAATAAGTCATGTGGACCAATCAGACCAAGGCTTTGTAGACAGAGGACGCTCACTAATTACATTTGCTCCTGATATATAAATATAAATTTTGAATAAAAGGAAAGGCGACTAATCACGAGGAATAAAAAGAACGAATTAACAAAGGACATGGCTAAAAATACAGCAATCTGATATTAATGAACAAATATTGTAGAGATTCACTTCCTTTTTCACAAGAAAGGAAACTCGTCCCTTATGACCAATTAAGTAAATAGGCATTATGCATTAAGATCACATTCAATTAATAATTATCAATACATGAATTTAGCAATAACGATAAGCATGGCCCATTTGTTTGATGCGTGTGAAGGGAATACAGAACAGAGTATCACTCTGTATAAAATATTGTTTGATAGGCATCGCCATTATGTAGGCTTTTTGCTGTTGCAACAGTACTTTCCGTAGATGCAAAACGCACTGTTAAAAGCACTTGACGATTCAGTCCTGAATTCTCGGTCGGTAGATCAATAATTCTGAAGCTTCCTAGTTTTTTCATATGAGGTTCATCACAATATACTGAATCATGCTCAGAGGTATAGAAAAATTGAAATAATATAGAGGTTTGATCTGGGTGAAGTGGTTTTACTATGGTTGAAAACTCTTTGTTCACATCCACTTCTGTTCCTTTACTAGCCAATAAACTAAATTTGTCTATCCGACCATTAGAATCTTTACGAGATATTGGATCACCGGCTTGCTAATAAGTGTATATATTTTTAAAAAAATCGATTTAATTAACATTACGTTGTTTCAAATTATTTACGACTGACGATACTTACCCAAAACTCAGAAAGCAAAAATCCATAAGACCATTTTAATACTCTCGTGGCTACAGTTTTCATATCAAGTCCATATTCACACGCACCCTTCAAGACTGCAGCTGCAGGATTAGGTGGAACTGTAATTATAAAAAAAAATAATGACAAATTTAATTATTTTGTGAACACATTTGTTAAGAAGTAAACAAACATACTTGATATTTTTACTTTGCCACCAAATTCTTCTTTAATTCTATGCTGAAGATACTTTGATTCACTAAAGCCTCCAACCAAAAACAATAAAGAACAGTCTGAACAATTCGATAATTGTAAAGTAATCAAATTTATAATTTTTTTAATAACGGGATCAAAAAATGATTTTACAGTAGCAAAATCAAGATCAACGATCCATTCATCATCTTCCAACTGGTATCTTTCCGGATCATTTATATATTGAATAAGTGCGGGACATTTTTTTTCAATATCAAATTCAATAATTTTGAAATCATCCTCTTTACCACTGAAAGGAATTTTAACTTCAGGGCAAAAAAATTTATGCACCATATAATTAACTTGATTGTAATTATTCGCTTTTAACATTTTTACCGCAGATTTACCAGCTTTTTTCTCAAGAAATTTGAGGAACTCATCATCAACATAAGTACTACCACAAAAATCTCCAGTACGTTCAGTCGTTTCTGCTATTCGGCCACCAGCTAATAATTTTCTGACCGTTAAATCTACAGTCCCTCCGCCACAATCAACAACCAAATATGTTTCTAAATTACGCATATAAATATAAATTATGTAATAGTGTATTGTTTAATGAATATTAATGTTTAAGCAAACAAGCAAGCTAAAAATATTTAATAACTAGTTATACCTCCTGTTTTCATATTAAGCTCCTTTAATTTATTGATACAATATATTGAAGCAGCTTCCGCTAAGAATTTAGAAAACCATAAAAATTACAACATTATATAAAATATCTTGGATAATAAAGAAATCTTACGTTCAGTGGTAAATTGAAGATTTAAAGTGCCAAGAGACCTAATTAATCCGGAATTATATATACATTGTCTCATAATTATCCTAACATTTTCATTGAATTCTTAAATGAAAAATTAATATATTTATATTTAATTATATATTCATAACTTTTCATAACTTTATGCATTCAGTTAATAATACGATATTACCAGCTGGCACAGTAAAAACAAGTAAAACATGTTTGAGGAAATCAATTCCAGGCCAATGATTTTCTACTTTTTCTTTCATCGTCTATAATTTAATAGTAGTTATAAAGATTATAATATTTAAAGATAATATAACATTATTATCATACCTTCCCTAAATATAAGTTTGAAATCAGCTTTTATTATATAACATTTACACATTTAATTTTATTGTATAATATTCAAAGGTTCACATTTAGATCACTTACCCATTTCATGAAGAAAATCAGATATGGCCTTTTCAAAAGGAACTTCTGGCGGTAATTTTGGTTTTTTTTCCTCAGGAATATCATCCCCTAAATAAAATTTGAAATATTCTACTGGTTTTGGTAAATTATGTCTTTTTCGTTTTGTAGGTTCAGAACTCAATGCGCCAGCACCCCAATTAACAACAACTCTATAAGTTTCGTCATATTGTAATGTTGTATTGATTTTCTTGAGAGTTTTAAAATTTCCCCATTCTTCATTTACTACAATTTTTATTTTCTCTTTATTCTCTTGAATATAAGCATATGCAAATCCTGACGAATATGAAATTTAATATTAGTAAAAATAATAATCAGAACTTGCTGATTGTAAAAGTTTACCAACCTGAATAAGTAGTACCGAAATCTATAAATTTTTTGGCAAAAAAAAAAAAAGTCGTATTAAAAATCATCGCTTTTTGAAAGTTTGAATTAGACTAATATAGTATTATCCTCACCTACACCGACCACTACACGTATATCTTCGTTGACTGGTTCATAAGCAAATTCCATAATAATAGCTTAAAAATATTATACTTGAAAATTGCTTTTATAAAAATATACGTAAACTATAAGATGCTACAGTATGCGAATTGAATATTTATGTATAGTATGTAGAATTTTACATGAGAGCCCCCAAAATTCCAGGTTGGATGCGTCGGATCTAGGTCGGCGTTTAGCCCAATTGTTAGTAGGTTCTATAGCGAAATTATCAGCTGGGCATTTTTTACTTAATGAATGGATATTATTTATTAGTAAAATTTTTTATGATCTTGAGGCAAAATTGACTAATTCTGATCCAGCCGATCATGATTCTGATGCACTCAGAAGTATTCCGACCCGGAATTTTGGGGACCCACCCGTATGAGTTACAGTATGTATGCATATATTTCAGGCTACGAACTATCAATATATATGTAATATCATTTAAAGAAATATATTAGTAGATTAAAAACTCTGACTCATTAATGTAACATACAATACCAACCGACTTTATTGTTATAAATTAGAATGAGATTCGTTTGTATCACAACAACTAAATTAAGTGCAAACACATGCACAATTTAGCTCTAGGCGTAACCTTAAACTATATATCATGAATGATAAGGCAAAAGATCTGAGAGATATTTTAAAATCAGATGTTGAGAAAATAGATTGCTTTCTTAATAACTTAAAATAATAAGCGTTATTTCGTAATTTTACAGTTTTGTAAACTTAAAATAGTGGCGTGTTTCACCGGATCTAAATACGAATTTGGACAAAGCCTATCCAAATTTTCTTATTCTACTTAGTAAAAAATGGAAAGTTACATAACAGAGCTACTGTAATTGCTGATACGTGCATGCATCGTTAATGAGCTTCTTGTTTTTTTTTCAAATCCACGTTGTGAAACCATATAATTTAGTTTAAGTTTTATGCTTTAATTTAATTTATACTAAAATTATTCTAAAATTTTATATTAAAACAAATACAAGTTAAACATATACATGACTTTTGATATTTATGTTGCGGATGATGCTTAATTTCACGTGATCACATGATGGACTTCTGCATAAACATTTGAATCCTGGCATTACTATTGCTGTTAGTGTTAGGGTTAGGCTTTTGGATTTTTTTTTTACATATGTTATATCAGTTATATCAGTTAGTATTGCATAATGTGTAGGATTTTGTTTTGCCGGGTATTTCTAAAATAGAGTAAATTCGGAAATTCTTGATGAAAATATTCTAAGGTTTGTGATCTGTGTTAACCAGCGAGTACCTCTAGGAAATCGAGGCTAACGGAGCAACTAATAACAGGGGCTGTGCTGTGGTATATTATAGTCGTTAGTATTTATATAAGCGAAAGGGTTTATTTATAATGTGATTTGGCAATTCGAAAGTGAGTATGATGTAATTTATGGAATCGATTAGAGTGTCCTTTATTTAATATATTAAGAGATCATGGCAAACATGCCTACAAAGTGGAACAAATATCGCCCATATATATACTAGAATATCTATTAATGGAAAAATATGGCTTTCTGCCATAAATGATCGATCTATCATTTATGCCAGTTCTTCCATATCTATCATTTATGCCATTTCTTTCTGATCCGCCATATATAGCAGAAACAACTGATATGGCAAATTTGAACTAGCAACCTTGCGATTTGCAACCACGAAGCATAACTACTATGCCATCAACTTAGAGTTAAAATAGGTTTGTATTATACTAGGAAAATGTGAAATGTTAAAGTCCAGAGAATAATATATAGAAAAATTTTTTATAGAATCATTTGCCATATCGGGCTAATCATATTGATCTGTTTATATGTTTGAAATGCTGATTGGCTTAATATCACATGAGCAAAACCTGACACACACAAAATTTGGTCTATTGCTCCCCCAGTAAGTCCTCTACTAAGCTTCAAACAATATCATTTATTTGTTAATTAATTAGGTATATTATCTATAATCTTGGTACTACATTTAGAATAGAAGTTTTTAAGCACAGTTGTATGAAGTTATACAGACAAATTCAAGAAACTGAAGTAGTTAAAACCTGTTTGGTAAGTTCTAAGTAAAAAGGTAATAAAGGCCCTTCGATAGTACTAAAAAAACTAGAACTTGAAATTAATAATTAAAAAAATAAACAACAAAAATTTGAGAGGACCTGGTTACTAGGAACTATTGTACTAGTAAAAAAGATCCTATACTGCAAAAATAAAACAAAAAAAAAACTATAATAGTATAGTTATACCTCCATACAATTACCTCCATAGTTACAAACTTTATATAGTTACAAAATTTTGTGCTTGCATTTTTTTTAATATTAAAAATATCTTTATATAATTGTAATTACTATCACATTTTAAGAGGTTTTTAAATTGATTCATTAGAAAAAATATTACAATCACAATTTTTTTATTGGTCATAGATACATAATTATGATTGGCTAGTTAAAATGATACTGTATGCATTTGGCCCCTCTTTGGTCAAAAACTTAAAAATGTTTATAATAAGTCCTAATTCTACTATCAGCTATGTAAATAGATTAACATCTAAGTAAACTTATTAGTAGATCAAAATACACATATTATATAATTTTTAGCAAGATTAAAGAATATTTTTGTATTTGACTTTTAATTTTTACATTTGACAAAAAATTAAATTTTCTTAAAAAAATATATTTGACAAATATAAAATTAAAAGCTAAATAATAAAAGTTCTCTATTATGTATAAAAAATTAAGAAAAATATGTATTATAATTTATATTTTACTTAAGAGCTTATAATCAATTTATATACTGTCTTCCTCCTCTATAATCATGCAGTTCGTATCATGCAAATTGGGTGATTGTATAAAGGTTTTTATTATGATGTGCTTATAAAAAGGTATTTTTATAATTTTATTAGTAGATCAGATCCAGATAAGGTTTTGATCCAAGTAGGTCCAACCTGGATCAGGCCCAAACCCAATCCAACCCAATCTATTAAGTCCTTTAGTATAAGAACCAAAGATAAGATTAAATATAAATTATCAGAAATAGAATAAATCTTGTAAAAGCAATAGTAATAAGAGGTTTAATAGTTTTTCCTAATTTGCAAATATTGGTCTTGGCCATACTATTAACTACCCTTAGCTAAATAAATATAAATAGAACATAAATTGTACTAGCAGTTTTGTTATATTATAAAATAGCTCTAAGAACAGTTTGTAAATAAAGTAGCCTGATAGACTAATTATATAATTAGAATACAGTTGCTTTTCTCTAATTCAGCCCTCTATATACCAGACTTTTGATAATTTGAACTAAAACTTTCAGAACAATTATTTATATAAATTTCCTTTAAATATATCAAATTTATATAATAAATTTGTTATTCCAAATCTGAACTCAAATCAATTAGTACATATAATCTTTTATTTAAATAAATTTATTTTGTATTATGAATAAAATTTATTCAATATAATTAATTAAACTAGTGTTCTGACCTGGGTCAGATAATAGTGACCCAACAGATTAGATATTTAATCCAGATCATGATCCAAATTAGATAATAGGTTAGATATTTAACCCAGACCATGTTTCAGATTAGATAATAGTAATTTGCAGATCAGATATTTAACCCAGACTATGATCTGGGTCAGATAATAGTAATCTAATAGGTAATAAATCCAAAAATTAGAAAAAATAGTATAAAATAGTTTTTTTAAATTTTTTTATTTTATATAATATAAGGTAGCCTGCCCTATTTCTACAAACTACCCTCTTTAATTCACTAGATTTATTTGGAGTAATTTTATTATTAAAATAATTACCTTAGTTAAACATTTTAAACAAGCCCATAACTGCTAAAATTTGATTACAGAATCTTAAGATTATTTAAAGGTTTGTTCCCAATTTAGTTATTTTAGTACATAAACTAATTTATAGAATTGCTAATAACTTTTGATCTACTTATCCGTTTTGAGTGATTTAACTACCAAAATGTTTGTCTCAATAAGATGATTCTGACAAGCTCAAAATCATTAAAATCCAATTACAGGATCCTAAGATCGTTCAATTTTTGCATGATTTTAATAGAGTGTTTTATAGTTTTAAAATAATACTAATAATATTATAAAAAAGTTGAACTATCTTGGAATCCTGTGATTAGATTTTGATGATTTTAGGCTCATTGGAATCGTCTTATTGAGATGAATATTTTGGTAGTTAATTCATTCAAAATGGGCCAATGGATCAAAATCTGTTTTACTATTTGTGAAAATAGGTCACACTTTTAAATTTTTACAAAATTTATAGGATATTTTTTTATTAACCAAAAAAAATATACATATATAGTTGGTTTAATTTTTAAATATTGAAATAATAAATAGTTATAGATTATATATATATAATTCTATAAAAAGATATTTATTGTTTAAAAAGATTTGTATGTAGCAAAAAAAAGTTTGTAGAAATAGGGCAGGCTACCTTATTATAGCATACAACAAATTATGCATCAAATGTGCTTATTTAATTATTTTTATTAGTTACTCTTTATATACTAAATTTCTATTAGTATTTAGTTTAGAAAGAGAAATTTTATATTTTGAACTTTTGAACTTTCTCTTTACTAAACAAAATTTCTTATAACACCTGTTCAAATTAGAGAAAGTTGACTATATATATATAATTAAATAGTTGTAGTGGGGAGCAGGTCAAAATCTCAACAAACAGAATCCCGACAGGTCATAATCCTGACAAAAAAATCCCAACAATAAAAATCCCGACAATCCCAACAACAAAGAAATCATTAAATTTATTTAAATTAGGTTAGGGTTAGGTGAGTGCCTAGGATAGAGTTAGGGTGAGCGCCTGGGCTAGGGTTTGGTTTAGTTGATTTTATAGTCAAGGAAAGCTTTTTTTGATTGTCAGGATTTTTGTTTGTCGGGATTTTTTTGTCGGGATTATGACCTGTCGGGATTTTGTTTGTCGGGATTTTGACCCAAACCCGTTGTAGTGTGCTATTGGTGCTCTTTAGAAATTATATTTTTTAAAATAATAGAAGGTACTTGAATAAATTAGCAAATAAAACTGCACCAAGTATTATTATAGTAATTTTATTAGCTGCTATAGTGCAAGACACTTAAAAACTACATTTACATAATTTGTCCCATTTTCAAAAATTTTATATTGAAATTTGATATTTTTTTGATTTCTTGTATTCTGATTGGTCAAAAATTAATTAATAAAAAATATTTTAAAAATAATTTTAAAAATAATTTTAAAATTAGCCAAAACATGTGACTTGTCCCATTTTTGGTTAAATTTTTATGTAACATATAAAAATACTATATTTTTAAAGTTATATATTTTGAAAGTTATTATAACTTTTTAAAAATTAAGACTGTTAAGTTGTAATAAATTGATTTAGCTATAAAATAGCAGCTTTCTTTTTAAAATATCTTTGCTTTTAAAGTTTGTATAGTCTTTAAGTTTCATGCACTGTATTAAAAAAATTTTTACTAAGTTACTAATTATTAGTATATACAGTATGTAGTTAAAGTTATTAGCCTGTATTAAAATTATTGTAATTCTAAAAATTGCTATTCAAGTAATATACAGTATATAAATAAGTTAAATTTGTTTATATTGAATTAATTAGTAATTTCTATTGTAAGTTACAAAAGTAAGTTAGTTATATTGAAGTTATTATAATTTTTTATATGAACTATTATAAAAAAATTTTGTTATATAAAATTATTAGATTGCTATTGCAAGTTATCAAAAAAAATTTACTAGCAATAACAAAATAGGTCTGTAGTAAAGTTATTTAAAATTATTTGATACCTATATCAGAAAATTTTTTAAATAGATATTAATCAATATATAACAGTTAATTATTTTATATCAGTTAAAAAAATATTATATATCAATTAACTGCTTAAAAATTAATATATATCTATAATTAATATATATCATTGTTTATATAAATCATTATATATCTATAAATCAATTATAATTATAATTATTTGAATTAATAAATAATGATTAACAGATCTTTAACAATTGCATAGTCTAGATATTTTTTTGCAACTACTATTTAACTTTATATATTATGACTATTACTATATTTATATATGTGAAAAATTTGAAAGAACTTTGCACACTGCAAGATAAGTGAAATATATTTTAAAATATTTTAGATCTAATGTTTTTAAAATATTTTGATTTCTTTCAAAATATTTTAGGGCTGGAAAACCAAGTTGGATTAGTAGATCTATAATCTGGATCATACCAAGGAAACATTTAACTAATATTTTCAAAATATTTTGATAATTGTATTACAAAATCAAATTAGATCTTTGATTATTTTTTTTTATTTATAATTAGATCTTCTATCAATTTTACTTTGTTTTTTCATTTTTGTTTGTTTTTTTTTGGTTTTATTTCATTTTTTTTAGCTTCATTTTGTTTGTTTTTTTTTTGGTTTTATTTCATTTTTTTTAGCTTCAGTTTGTTTTTCATTCTTTTTATTTATTATTTTTAATTTTTTTATTCACTTTACTAAAACACTAACCCTAACTTTTCTGGCATTTTGCAAGAAATCCAATGACTTTTTGGCACTTTGCACAAGCCAACTCAGCCTTTTGACACTTTGCAAGAACATAACTGATTTTTTTAGCAATTTACAAATTTTCTAGAACACCTTTTTAGAGAAATAAAAATTTAGTTAGAGCTTCTTTATTTTTTTATTACCATTTTTGTTCTTTTTGTTTTTGTTTTTTTATTTTTTTTTAATTTATTTTATTCTGGAACTTTGTGAAAAAAATAACCTAGACTTTTTCAATACTTTGCAAGCAAACCTGGACTTTTCTGGCACTTTGCAAAAATATGATAACCTAGTACTTTACACATTATAGAAATTTCTGCTACAAAATCTTACTTCAGAAAAATAGAGATTTGGAGCTTCATTTATTTATTCAGTTTGCTTATATTTTCATTTTTTTTGTTTATTTTCTTTTTACTTATTTTTTTAATTTTTATTTTTTATTTATTTTATCACTTTACAAAACCTTGATTTTAATATTTGCAAGTACATGAACTCTTATTTCAGAAAAATGAAGATTTGGGCTTTATATATTTTTTTTATTTAGTTTGCTTATATTTTTGTTTTTTTATTTGTTTTCTTTTTATTAATTTCTTTAACTTTTATTCTATTTTATTTACTCTGGTATTTTGCAAAAAAAATATGACATTTCTAGCACTTTATAAGAAAACCAATCTGACTTTTCTGGTACTTTACAAGAATACCAACTCTAACTTCTCTGGTACTTTGCAAGAACACACTAGGCTATTATTTTTAGAAAATAGTAAATATGAGTAATATAATAGTTAAAACAAAGAATAAAATAATAGCTAACTGCAGAATGAAGAAAATAAGTATGTAGACTATTATTTTTATAGAATTAAATGCAATAAAGTGCAAAAGTAGTTTAAAATATTATTATTTTTTCAGGTTTGTTTTTTTTTTGTTATTTTTTTGAGTTTTATTTTTTTTTTGGTTTTATTTTTTGTATTTTTTATAAAAATTATATAATAATATATAATAAATTATGTAATATTAATTAAAAATATATATTTAATTTAAAATATAATGTAAAATAATAATAATAAAAAAATATAAAATTTTATATTAAATTGCAAAATTTTGTGAAAACTTGCAAAACCCTATAAAATACTTAAAAATTTGCAAAAAGTTTTTTTATTTTTTTT
>QKWP01000133.1:451737-466945 GCA_003550325.1 Gigaspora rosea | reverse complement strand
GAACATATAAAATTTGAGAAAACCTAAAAGAAAAATTCTATAGTAAAAGTTCCAAAACAAAAACTTTAAACTTTTATTACACCAAAGTTTTTTAATAATTTTAAAAAAATTTTATAATAAAGTTGATAAAACAGAACTAATATTATATTTTTTACTTAGAAAGTATATAGCTAAAATTAATATTTAAGGTTTTATTTAAAAAATTTAAAATTTTAAAATTTTCGCAGGCAAATATGCCTGCATAACAAATTAAGGGATAATTTTAAAATGTATAAAAGCCCCAAGTTCAATATCAAGTCTTTATACTCTTTTACCAATAAACTACAATTATTATGACTTAAATTAAACATTTATTAGTATCCTTTTATACTTTTAATTGTAGTCTTTGTTGTAATTGCAAATTGCCTTAAATTTTCTTTGTTAAGTTTTGTAAAAATGCTTTTCTAAATTAGATAAATTACAGTAACATTGTGAGGTTATACAAAGTGTTTACTGTTTAAGATTGCTCTAGTTACCTACTATTTAAAAAGAAGCAGATATAAATAACAGCATACAATATAAAAAAAATAATTTACTTTAAATACTAATTTATATACTAGATCTATTGAAATTAATTGTTCTTCTTATTTAACTTTGGTTGTACAATCTATAGACAAAAAAAATTTCTTATTTATAATACTTTGAACTTTATAATCTTTTCTACTTTATTTACTTTTTCTACCAATATTATCAATATTATTAATATTTATACTATTAAAATAATCAGTTACAAATATTTGTAAGTATTGAAATTTTAAAACAAATGCTAGATCTTTCTACAAAATATTCATGTTTTTTTTAAAAAAAAAAAAACTTGAAATATTAAAGATAAATATGGTCCAGTGCAAAAAGGTTCATATCTCAGATAGTTATTAGTAAACTTTTTTTTTACAAAATAATTTTTAATATTTTTACTTTATATTAAAAGTAGTTAGTATGTGGATTAATTAAAATATAATTATTTTGGTAACTTTCTTGTTAAATTAAAAAATTTTTTATATTAATTGTAAAATTTACTATATAAATTTAATAATAATTTTTATATATTTTTTATAGTAAAAAAATACAATTGCTTAACTTTATTGACTAATTTCTTAACAACTAGTGATTCCATTTTGACCAAATTTTAACTATATGTTCATTATATGTACACTAATGCACTTGCATAATATAAACTTATAAAACCTTATACTTTTTGCGAAAATGTTAAAATAGATTTTTTTTTGAATTTTTTTATTTAATTCAAAAAATTGTATATAATGATTTGTTAAAATAAAATTATAATATAATAATAAAAACTATATAAAAAGATAAATTATAACCTACTTTATTTTATATAAAAATTAGAAATATTGAATCAAAAATTTATGAAGTTAATTAATTACAAAAATTATATTTACTATATAAAAATGCAATTTTTGATGAATTTCTATACAAAATTTTATTTTTTAGAATTATCTGAGTTGTATCAGAGTTCTTCGAGGTTGGTATTAAATTTAAGTAGTTTTCTATTCTAGCTATTATATCTGCAACCAAACTATAAAAATTTGCTAATTTAAATACTCTGATTTTCTACTTCTAATTGATCTTAATTGCATTACCAAGATTTTTGCAATACATAACTTATACTATCAGTTTGGATTTTTCAGATTTTTATCTTTTTAGTATTTAATGTATCTAAAGATAAATTTAGCTTATTCTCAATAAGAAACTTTCTAAAACTGCTACTATTATTTACTTTTTCTTTTGTAAAGTTTACTCTAACTATAGCATCTATTACTATTTTTCTACTAGTTCTTATACTAATATATTTTAAATTTTCGAACTGTTAGCCCAAATAGATTAATTTACTTAGTATTAGATACTATTATAGTTTTTTTCATGGTACTTACTTCTATAGCATAGGTCCTTTTGTTCTAAAATATACTAGACGACAAATTTCCTAGTATATACTATATGTATCTGAAAATAAGCTACCTTTTTTGGCCAAAAAATTATACAAAAAATATGTAGTAAAATATTGAGTTTTCTGAAAAAATTAAAAAATTTACTAATAAAAAGTTGTCCAAATAATACCAAATTTTATTAAAAGTATATTTCAATATTTTGAACAAGTTTACTTAATGGTACTTTTGAAGTTTATTAGTAAAATTTGGTCTTTTATATGTAGCAACCACTATCAAATTTTTTAAAATTTTTAAAAAAATTAGAGGATAGCTTATTTTGGATAGCAATCAATTAATCAACAATCACTTCACCGACATAACATTTTACTGACAGTTATTCACTGACAAGTTTATTTTACTAACAGTTTATTTACTGAAGCCATTTCATCAACAAAGTAATTCTGGTCATTGTTGTTAGAGTAGAATTAGGTAGAATTATTGCTAAAGTTAGTATGCTTTTTGAAAAAAACTTGTCAGTGAAATGAACTTTGGTGAAACAAACTGTAGATACAATGAACTTGTCAGTGAGTATTTGTCGGTAAATTGTTATTTCGGTGAAGTAATTGTTGGCAAAATAATATGAACACACTTATTTTAGATAGTAGCTTAGTTTTGGACATATATAGCTATTTGAAGTTAATTTTTTAGTTAATATCACCCTCCTCTCAGCTGAATTCTCTCCCATCTTTCTGAAAATGAATAACTAATTAAAATGCTAAATGACTTTTACCAGTTATCAACCAATGAAATTGGCCCATCTTCGTTCATTTTTATATGTTCATTTTATATGTTCATTTTATTTTACCCTCCTCCCTCTCTTCTGAGAGCGCTGAAAAAGTGATGTTAACCAAAGAATCAACTTTAAACGGCCTATAGTACTAATAATACCTAATATAACTTATATAACAGCTTATATAATCCTTAAAAACATATAGTTAAGTTGTGTTATACATTATATATTAGTAATACAACTTATAGTTTTATTAGATTGCATTAGGTTTCATTAGGCTTTATTAGTTATATTAAGCATTTATAGTATGTATCTGCTATTCTACTATAAATTTACCAAATACTCTGTAGTATACTAGTAGCATATTTGTTTCATATAAATAAAATACTTAAAGATAGATTAGTTAGTAATATAATAGTAACATATCAGAGTATTTTGGTATCTTACTTTTAGCCTTTTTGAACTAAGTATAAGATACCATAATGTTTTAGTAATTATTGTTATGTTAATAATATTATCTATTTTCTATTATCTTAATGATATATAACCAATCTATGCTACTGATAAACTACAGATATTTGGCAGATCTATAGTAGAATACTAAGTACATACCAGGAGATTTATCTCCTGGTATATACCTGGTATTCATTGATTCAACCTGTAACTACTCTAGTAGACAAATTAGTGAACCTACTCCTTGAAGGGGTTTTGTTATTTGGTTCTCTAGCTCAGATTTCTGATACTCTGGTTTTGGTAGACTATCAAAAATCTTTGCTATCTTCTTAATAAACTATTTGTTTTATTGCCATATAGTAATTTTTTACAGTTTCTTCAGACAACAGCCTTCTTGAAGTTAATTGAGTAAACAATTTTTTCTTCCAATTCAGGTGTTCAGAATTTGGCAATAAAATAGATAACTAAACTTTGTTAATAATATTTATCAATATGGTAATAGGTTGTAGATTCCTTTTGGTAACCCACCAAGTTGTAGTGCGTCCTTTAAGTTTTGGAACAATTACAGAAATCTTTCAGAAAAGATATATAAGATTAGCTTTAAAAGTTTTCTAACCATGTTTTTGAATCTTGGTCTTATTTTTGGAATTCAGAATAAGGTATAGTACTGAGCTCTCAAAGATTAGTAGCAAGATTAATTTGTAGTAGTGGGGCCACTTGTATTTATTGAACTAAGGTAGCAATTTGGTTTGCCAAAGTGTGCAAAGGATTGTTTAAATTAAGACTAGATTGTTGAGGTGGTATGGATGGTTGTGCCATTTTTAATTTAGAGTTATAGTTATTTTTTTAAAAAAAATTTCTTCTTTTGTGTTCAAAATCCATACAATTGGCACCAAATATTACTATTGTTTTGGAGTATGTTTGATAGTTTGATACTAAATCTAACTTCAATAATAAATTGGTGTTCTATAAATATCACTTGATAAAATTTGGGCACGTAATATGAGATCATGAAACCCTCAAATTGGGCTCTTAATCAGATCAAATCAGGAGTTATGCGATTAATTTAATTGAGACGCGATCGATATACTTGATTTAAGGGATGCAGTGTGGGAATAAAGATAAGGATTTTAAGTGATATCAGTGATGTTTAAGGGCGGGATAAGAGGAGGATAATCAAAGTAAAAGTAACAGATACGTGTATTAATGATGATTGATAGATAAATTTCGGGAAGGATTAAGTAGAATAAAAAATAAAATAAAATTAATGAATCAAAACATAACGATCTTTTTAATAAAATAAAAGTTTTTGAGAAATTGATTTAAACTTTAAGTAAACTTATTTAAAAGATATCGAAGTCTGAGAAAACTTTATTGACAAAAATTTAAGAACTTTAAATACATTTTCACTATATATAAACCACTGCGCTTTATCTCACATATTCCTAATCTTACAACGCTGCTTCACAGCATTGCACGAACAATAATGTTTTTAAGAAAACAAATCCTACCCATTTGATTTCCCTACCATCTTGTTAATCCAACAATTAGAGATCGACAATAATCCACAAACGTTGTTCCACAACACACAGCACTTCTTTTTGCGATTTACACCTCATGACATCACATGTTACTTTAAAAAGGAAATAAACAATCAAATATACGAAATGCCAAAAAAATCTTGTCTAACCCCGAATCGTAGTCACGAGAACGTGACATTAGTTTTATAGCAAAATAAAAAAGAAAAAAAAACTGGTATGAAATACATGACCTAATATAATTTGACAAATTGTGCCCATGTAAAGTAAATACAGTAAAAACGGAAGTTAATAATTTGGCTTTTTCTTAGGAATAATGGTAAATTTTAAAATGTCATCAATAAATGAATTTCGTAATGATAAATAATGTGTCACAAAATTGTTCGATATTGTGAAATACATATCATTTCATAGAAAATGTTGTGTGATAGACATCACCATTATGTAGACTCTTTGCTGTTGCGACAGTATTTTCCATAGATGCAAAACGTAATGATATAAGCACAGAACGGTCTAGTCCTGAATTCGCGGTAGGTAAACCATTAACTTGGAAATCACCTAATTTCATTACGTGAGGTTCATCGCAATATGTTGCATTATATTCAGGAGTGTAGAAAAATTGAAATAATACAGAAGTTTGCTCTGCGTGAATTGGAACCATCGTATCTGAAAACTCTTTATCCACATCCACTTCTGTTCCTTTACAAGCCAATAAATGAAATTTTTTTATCCGACCATTAGATTCCATACGAGATAATGGGTCATTACCTTGCTAATAAGTATTTACATTTTAAAAAAAATCAATTGGTTAAACATTACATTACTTTAAATTATTATTTGACTAATGATACTTACCCAAACATTATAAACCATAACTCCATAAGACCATTTTAATACCCTTGAAGCTATAATTCTCATATCAATTCCATACTCACACGCACCTTTCAAAATTGCAGCAGCGGGATTAGGTGGAACTTTGATAAAAAATAAATATATATATATTAAATAAATATATTAATTAATTATTTTATGAACACATTTTTTTTCAAAAAAGTAACCAAAAACATACTTGATATTTTTACTTTGTCACCAAATTCCTCTTTAATTATCTGTTGAAGATACCTTGATTCACCAAAACCTCCAACCAAAAACAATACAGAACAATGTGGACATTTCGATAATTGGTAAGTAATTAACCTTATAATCTTATTAATAGCAGGATCAAAAAAGGCCTTCACCATTTCAAAATTAATCTCAATAATCCATTCATCATTTTCCAACTGTTCTCTTTCCGGATCATTTATATATTTAATAAGTGCGGGACATTTTTTTTCAATATCAAATTCAATAATTTTGAAATCATTCTCTTTACCATTGAAAGGAATTTTAACTTGAGGGCAAAAAAATTTATGCACCATATAATTAACTTGATCATAATGTTTCTCTTTTAATATTTTTACTGCAGATTTACCAACTTTTACCTCAAGAAATTTGAGGAACTCATCATCAACATAAGTACTACCACAAAAATCACCAGTACGTTCAGTAGTTTCTGCTATTCGACCACCTTCTAATAATTTTCTGACTGTTAAATCTACAGTCCCTCCACCACAATCAACAACTAAATAAGTATCTTAAATTACACATATAATATAAATTATATAATAGTGTATTTGTTTAATGAAATGTTAATGTTTAAGCAAACAAACAAGTTAAAAATATTAATAAATAATTATACCTCCTGTTTTCATATTATCAAATTCTTTTAATTTATTGATGCAGTATACTGAAGCAGCTTCCGCTAATAATTTAGAAAACCATAAATTTACAATATTATATAAAATATCGCACGATAATAAAGAAATTCTTACGTTCGGTGGTAAATTGAAGATTTAAGGTGCCAAGAGATTTAATTAAATCGGCATCAAATATGCATTTTCTCATGATTATTCTAACATTTTCATTGAATTCTTAAATGATAAATTAAGATAATTTAGTTTTAATTTATATATCTGTAATTTTATGCATTTAGTTAATAATATGATAATTACCAGCAGGCACAGTAAAAACAAGTAAAACTTGTTTGTAGAAATCAATGTCAGGCCAAGAATTTTCTATTTTTTCTTTCATCGTCTATCATTTACCAATAGTTATAAATGCTATGAAATTTTAAAGAAATATAGCATTATTATCGTACCTTCCCTAAATATAAGTTTGAAATCAGCTTTTATTATATAACGTTTACATATTTGATTTTATTATATAATATTCATAGATTTACTTTTAGATCACTTACCCATTTCACGAAGAAAGTCAGTTATGGCCTTTTCGAATGTAATTTCTTGCGGTAATTTTGGTTTTTTACTTTCAGGAATATCATCACCCAAATAAAATTTGAAGTATTCTATTGGTTTTGGTAATTCGGATCTTTTTCGTTTTGTAGGTTCAGAACTCAATGCACCAGCACCCCAATTAAGAACAGCTCTATAAGTTTCGTCATATTGTAATGCTGTATTAGTTTTATTTGTACTTTTAAAATTTCCCCAATCTTCATTTACTGCAATCTCTGTCCTCTCTTTATTTTCATTAACATATGCATATGCAAGTCCTAACAAATTAAAAATCCTAACATTATTAATAAAAATAATAAAATAGAATTTTGACGATTATAAAGTTTACCAACCTGAATAAGTAGTACCGAAATCTATAAATTTTTAGACAAAAAAAAAAAAAACGATTTAAAAATCATCGCTTATTGAAAGTTTGAATTAGACTAATATAGTATTATCCTCACCTACACCGACCACTACACGTATATCTTCGTTGACTGGTTCATAAGCAAATTCCATAATAATAGCTTAAAATATTATACTTGAAAATTTCTTTTATAAAAATATATGTAAACTATAAGATGTTACTGTGTTCGAATTTGCGAATTGAATATTTATATGTATATCAACAGTATGTAATTATGTATGCAAGTTACGAACTATCTGCTACCAAATACCCGATCCACATAGTTATTCTTGCATATCTTTTTTTAGGTTAATAGACTTTAAAGATAATATTTATCGGAACAACCGAGACAAATATCATATAACAAAGAAATATGTTGATAGATAAGTGTTCAAATTAGAAACATAAGTTACATACAATACTATTCTATATATTTAATATATTTAGAAATTTGAATGAATAAGAAAGCAACGCACAATTTAATTCTGGGCGTAACCCTAAATTATATTATGAACAATAGATGTAAGAGTAACAAAATTTAATTCTGTGCGTGACGCTGATTAAATGCAAATACATACACAATTTAGTTCTGGGCGTAAACTTAAATTATATGCGTATTTTAAATGATAAGGCCCAAACATAACGCGAATGATATTTTAAAAATCAGTGTTTTGAGAATAGGCTGCATCTCTTGAGTACTGTAATTTTTAAAATAACGTTAAGATATCATTTACTATTATAAAGTATTTTAAAATTAAAATAGTGACGCGTTACATGTTACACTGTACCTAAATACCAATCGGGATTTTCCTTTATATTTATGTAAATGGAAAATTACTTGTTTCCCAGATTTACAAAAATGTAATAAGAAAATGGTAATTGATACGACTTAACTATATCAATATTAATGTTTGCGTATCATAAAAGCTCTTTTCTACTTTATTAAAAAAAAACATATAAAAGCTTCCCAATGGTAAATTAGACATGGCATTAACATATATGCATGAATTAGTTTATTCATTTCAATATGTTTGATAGGAAGAAAAACGATTTGGACGAAATCTTCAAACAATATATAAATTGTATACAACAACTAGATGATCTTAATAAGAAGCTTCCAAAACTGCTAGAAGATTTAAAAAAATCAGATTCGTTTCAAGAATTGAAATCGCAAATACTAGCCTTACAAAAAACTGATTTATCAACTTTATCATGCCATAGCGAGTCATATAAACTTCTATCAAAGTTACAGCAGTTGCAACAACATGTACAACAATTTTTTGCATCCTCATTGAATATTCAAGAATTCTTGCAACAACAGTTAATATTTTTGAAACTGATTGAGGAGATCACAGCAGGGTATCGAAAAAGATTCCAGCTCCAAAATTATTCTAACCGAAAAAAAAAACATGTAGAGTTCGTGAGCATCTTAGATCAAATTCAAACCAATGTGCAGCAATATCAAAAATACCAACAACAGCTCTTACCTTACTTGCATTTCTTACAAAATAAGCAAGATGGACTGCAAGAATCTGTAAAAGAATATATAATAAGGCAGTATGTTGGATTTCACGAAATATTGATTAAAGATTCAGGTTCTACAATACAACGCTCGCCCACAACTTATCATAATTCCGATCAATCAAATGCATCAGAAGATCGCAATACATTGGAAAAAGAATATGCTAAATTACAAACAAAATACCAAGAATTGGAAAATGTAAACGCTGAATTAATAACAAAAAATGAAAATTTGGAATGTGAAAACTGTGAATTAAAAACAAAGAACAAAGAATTGGAAAACGGATACGGTGAATTAGAAACAAATAATGAAGATTTGAAATATGAAAACAGTGAATTAAAAACAAAAACCAAAGAATTGGAAAATAAATACCGTGAATTAGAAACAAATAATGAAAATTTGAAAAATGAAAACCGTGAATTAGAAAAGAAACAAGAATTGGAAAATGAATACCGTAAATTAGAAACAAATAATGAAACTTTGAAATATAAAAACCGTGAATTAGAAACAAAAAACCAAGAATTGGAACATGAAAACTCTGAAGTAAAAACAAAGAATAATAATTTGGAATATCAAAACCGTGAATTAAAAACAAAGAATAATAATTTGGAATATCAAAACCGTGAATTAAAAACAAAGAACAAAGAATTGGAACATAAAAACTCTGAAGTAAAAACAAAAAATGAAAATTTGAAAAATGAAAACCAGGAATTAGAAACAAAAAACCAAGAATTGGAAAATGAAAATAAAAACTCTAAAGTAAAAGCCAAAAATGAAAATTTGGAATATGAAAACCGTGTATTAGAGACTATAAAAAAGGAACTGGGAAATGAAAACGCTGAATTAAAAACAAAAAATGAAAATTTGGAAAAAGAAAACCGTGAATTAGTGACTAAAAACAAGGAATTGGGAAATGAAGCATTTTGGAAAACTCTTAGAACCATTCTTAATGTAGATAAAACTCATGAGCTTTTAAATCTTCATCATAATTATCAAAACCTTGAAACAAAATACAAAACTCTCGAAAAAGAAAAACGAAAACTCCAACAGTTTCATGAAACAACCCGCACTAAAACAGATCAAGATCGTCAATATTTGACAAACTCAAACAATTCTAATTCCAAACAAAATTATCAATATTCAAACTATTCAAATTTCAATCAAAAATATCAAGATCTCGAAGAAGAAAATCGAAATCTCCAACGGCATAATCAAGAAATTGCATCAAAATATAAAACTCTTGTATCAGAATGCAATAATTTTGAATCAAAATTTAATAATCAGCAAAAAGTAATTGAGGAGTTAACAAAAACTAACATTGATTTAAAAAAAAATAGCGATAATTTAAAGAAAGAGGCCACAAAATATCAATCTGCTTTAGGTAATGCTACAAGTTTTCATTTAGGAAATCAAGATTCTGATAGTGCTGGTCAACTTTCAGACGATATTCTTGAATTACATAGAAATTTAGAAAATTTTTGTGGCCTTAAAAGATTTGCTATTATTAAAGAACCGGAAATAAAAGAATTATTAATGAAATATGGTTTTTCAATTTCTGGTGATATTCAAATAAAAAAAAATTTGATTTCTGGTCTACTCGAAAGATATGTAATCGAGACTATCATTGGAAGATATAATGAATACTTGAAAGTTCAATATCACAATAGAGATATCGATCAGGGTAGCCAAAATTTGGAAATGAAAATAATTAATACAACTGAACAGTTATTGAGTTTAACTAAATCATTTTCGGAATATCGTTCAGGAACTGACGCTGTTAGTAACGTTATTTCAACAAAATTACGTCAACAAATTTATGGTGTTCTTGGAAATCGTGGATTTTCTAATATAAGAGATAAAGAACATCCTTTGATTTTAAAATTAAGATCTGAAATAATTGGTTTAATGAACCGTTTTCGAACAATTTCAAAAAAAGAAAAATTATTAGAAAATGAAGCTATGATTAATACTATCATTAGACAAGTTATCAATATATTTTTGTTCAGATTAAAGGTTCAAGAACCCGTCGCTGAATGGAAATTCTTTAGTAAATATACAAGTATTAATACTATTATGATGTCGGCTCCTTGGGACACTACAGATTTAGAGAAAATGTATGTTGATGTTTGCGCATTTCCGGTAATTGGTTCCAATCTTTGTGAAGCTAACCAAGAAGATAAAAATATGAAAGTTATTTTTCAAGCGCAAGTTATTGTTAATCACCAAACGTGATTATGAACAGATCAACAACTGAGCAAAAGTCACAAACAAGATCGTGACTTTTAAACTAGAGATAGAGATAACAGGAATAATAAGAAATGAGAATTTCTTCAGCGTAGTAACATTTCAGTCAAGAAAAATTTTATTTTAAATTTTCATTTTGTTCCATTCTAAATTAGTTTTTGTATTTCAAAGCTCAGTTATGTTGAATTAATTTTTTAATATGAATTATTGTCAAATAAATGTATAATTTTCAGATAAACTAAAAAAATTAGTTTATTATCCTTAAATTTCATAACAATAAATATGATTAAAGATATTTATACATTAGTACGATGATGTTTCTGTTATTTTTCATGTGTTACGATATTAAACATGTCTATTTAAATGATTGTCCACGCGTGCTCATTTGCAAATTACGTTATTCACCAATTTTTGCCTACGTATTGCGTACTTTGATATTTAGTAAACTATCAGAATGATAAATTCTGTAACAGGATATTTTAAAATAATTCCAATGCAAACTAATTTCGCCACATTCTGTAGTAATCAAAATAGCTATTAAGTTCAGTAAAGAATTTTTTACAAGAATTCACAGTAGAAATCACAATGTCATCCAACCAAACCCAACCATAACCACATACTACGATCAGTTCTGTAACAAAATTTTAGTGATCGCGCACAATAGAGATAATAATAATACAAACTAGCTCAATCTTAATCAGAGAATGAGCTCTGCAAAAGAATTTTTTATGGTAACTTACGATAGAACATAATAATTTTTAATGCAAATAAACTCAACTTTAACAAATACTGTGGTTACCAGGATAGCGAGTAAGTTTTGTAACAAAATTTTTCAATAACTCAGGATAGAAATCACAATAATTTCAAACGACTAACTTAACTGTATATAAATCATTAAATTATAAACATACAGTGGTTATCAGAACAGAAAAAATTCTGTAACAGAATTTTACAATGGTACATAGTTGAAATTATGATATTCCAATGCAAACTAACTTGATTCTAACTACATAGCGTACTAGAATAACAAGTAAGTTCAATAACAGAATTCTTATTGTAATTCAAGATAAGAGTCATAATATTAATACAACTAACTCTACCTTAACCATTGTGTATTGCATTAGTGAGTAAGCTCTGTAATAGAATATTTTACAGTAAAAAATTTACAACAAGACCAATTCAACCTTAACTATTTGCTACGTGTCGGGTAAGTTTTGTAGTATAATTATTTACAGTAACTCATAACAGAAGTCATGATAATTCCAATGCAGACTAATATAACCCTAAACACATACTGTAGTCATCGGAATAACAAGTTCTGTAACAGAATTTTTTTTACAATAAGCTATAGTAGAAATCACAATAAAGCCGTTTGAAGTTAATTTTTTGGTTAACATCACCCTCCCCCCTCAGCTGAAGTCTCCCCCCGAAAACGAACAGCCAATCAAAACGCTGGATGACTCTCACCAGTCACCTGATTTATATCAACCAATGAAATTGGGCCACCTTTGTTCATTTGTTTCATTTTACCCTCCCGAGAGTCCTGGAAAAGTGATGTTAACCAAAGAATCAACTTCGAACGGCCTAATTTTAAACTTCGTTTCACTTGTCGTAAAGCGAACATACTTTTAAAGGTATTTTATTTCGTATAGGTATTTATAATACTAACTAAACCTTAACCACTGTGTATACCAAACATTAGTGATTAAGCTTGTAACAGAATTCCTGACAGTAAATCATAGTCTGGAATAATGTGCCTGACGCAACTCACGTGACCTGACGCAATTGCTCACGTGACCCTTAAAAACATATGGTTGAGTTGCGTCATGCGTCATGCATAGTGATATGCCATTTATATGATACCCGAAAATTTTAGCGTACAGTACGTACAGTACGTACCGTACAGTGCAGTACGTATAGTACTGTACGCGGCACATCATTAGTCATGCAACTTATGGTTTCGTCAGGTTGCGTCAAGGTTTCGTCAAGCTTCATCAGTTGCGTTAAGTTAATGCAAACTAACTCAATATTAACCTTATACTGTATGTACTGCTATAACTAATCCATATAGCACTACATACAATATACTACTCATGAATACAACAATTTTATTTTTGGAGAAAGAGAATTTTATGTAGTAGAATAATAGTTGCAGACACTTTATGCAATGCTATTGTAATGGGATTGCACTAGTTTGATCATAAAGGTTTTCACACGAAATACAAAAATCAAGCTTAATTTGATCATAAAGGTTTTCACACGAATACAAAAATCAAGCTTAATTTGATCATGAAGTTTTTCACACGAAATACAAAAATCAAGCTTAATTTGATCATGAAATTTTTCACACGAAATACAAAAATACGTCACAGAGTTGTAAATTTGTCTTATTCGATTTTGACAGGTTTAGATCAAAATCCAGACAATACATTACGACGCATTTGCGAACTACCCCAAAATTTGAAAATTTTGTCTACTAATATGTAAATATAGATTTTGACTGAGATAATCAATATTCCCAAAGTTATGATGCATCATTAATAAATTTCTATGTATAATGAGTGTGGGAAAGGGTTAGCCTGTGGGTAAAATGGTTATCGGTACAGATCAGGGGTTCAAAAATTTTTTCGGGGTTTAGCATTGACTGATTAATATATAATCTGACAACTAAAATTTAATTTTGGGGACCAAATGTTTAGATTTGATGACCAATTTCCCGCTTAACTTCGCCTTGACAGGGAAAAAAACCGGCTAACATTTAAATTAGCTATAAAGCAAATGTTAATGATCGGCAATTTATGATATCGGGTACTTTTTAATAAAATTAACTAAATTCATTTTTTATACTATGCACGTTTATATTTAAGAAATTGCTATATGTACCTCCTATTTTTGAAATTCATACCTTCTGCCCACATAAAAAACTTTATTTGAACAATCTTCACATAATGTTGTAGTACAAAACAATAATATTTTTAATTCTTATAATTATCATGCTACAAAAGACCAATTTACCAATTTACACAACTAGGACTCGTGGATAGCTTTAACGAAAACGTATATGTTACAATTATTGCCATCATAAAATGAGTGAATGAAACTGCGAGGCGACGCGAATTACATCTGAAAAATAATTGCCCATCAGTATACGTATAGAACTGTTTATTCCCTGAGTACAGTATTATAGTAATCATCTGCAATATTCTTGATCCACATCAAAAATAAAAATGTCGACATATGATTATGCGCATAATCGATTTCATCATTAGTTAGGACTTTTTTTTTTATTAGTCTTAAGAATAGACACTCATGATTGCTGTAATTATATTGATTATAAATAAATAAATAAAAATACGTAAAATAAAAATTTATATCGATAAGTTATTGATATGCTATCTGAATACTAATGTTTGATTTTAAATAAATCCTGAATCCGTTATCAGTTATGCAGATACTGCCTTATAATTATCGTCATAGCTTTGTTATAACATTTATTTAGCCAAAAAGAAAATTCAATTTGTTAGCTATCTTAAATCTTTGACCAAATAAACAAATTATCGAGCAGTACTTGCCTGGCGGTTTATTATTGATTGTTTACGCCAACAAACATTATTTATTGGTCACACGCTAATAATTATGCATTTTTCCATTTTTATTCCAATATCGACAAAAAAAAAAAAAATTTGTTAGCAAATAAAGATTTAATTTTCAAATTATCATGCAGATTGTTGATATAACAGGAAACAATGGACAATAATTGATAAATGAAAATTCAGTAACAATAAAAAATAGATGCAGAAAAATTCCCACAACATTGCCGGTTTGACGATTCATTTTTTCCTGCATTATATTTTGTAGTGAGTCAGTCCTTCTTAGTAAGGATGTCAATCAGTTCTTTGAACTAACGCCAATATTATTTTGATTAGGACATCAAATTATATTTAATTTCAAATTAACATGCAGATTGTTGATATAACAGGAAACAATGGACAATAATTGA
>QKWP01000133.1:414498-450532 GCA_003550325.1 Gigaspora rosea | reverse complement strand
TTTGACGATTCATTTTTCCTTGCATTATATTTTGTAGTGAGTCAGTCCTTCTTAGTAAGGATGTCAATCAGTTCTTTGAACTAACGCCAATATTATTTTGATTAGGACATCAAATTATATTTAATTTCAAATTAACATGCAGATTATTGATATAACAGGAAACAATGGACAATAATTGATAAATGAAAACTCAGTAACAATAAAAAATAGATGCAGAAAAATTCCCACAACATAGCCGGTTTGACGATTCATTTTTCCCTGCATTATATTTTGTAGTAAGTCAGTCCTTCTTTAGTAAGGATGTCAATCAGTTCTTTGAACTAACGCTAATATAATTTTGATAGGACATCAAATTAGAAACTCTTAAGTTTTTTTTTTTACGCCAATTTGTCTTAACTATGAACAATGATACTTTTACTAATATATCTAAAGCAGTCTAACACATGAAAATAATTTATTTTTGTTCTCTTCGCCTTTTATTCTTGAATTTATTATGTTATAGTGTACTGGATTTATTATTATTTATATATAATTGTACTGTATAATATGTGACTTAAATAATTAAGACAAAGTTAATTTTTCGTTTGCATTACTTGCCGACCTAAAACTTTTTTTTTTTATTAATGCAAAAATTTGGTTAAAATAAGGATATTATATAATACTTATTTGAAATTTTTAAATATTTATTTTTTCGCATATGTGATGTTTCGCACCCTATAAGATCTGGTGTAACGTGAAATCAAAACAACCAAAATTAATTGTTTTCGTTAGTTAGGGGTTGGCAATTATAAGCTAGTTGGCCTCCATTGGCTCCATTCACAAATTATTCTCAATGGAGCAATGGAGTAATGCCAATGGAGATGTTCTCTATTCAAATCAATGAATAAATGTGCCAACCCTGCGTTAAGGTGAGGTGAGAGTAATATATA
The DNA here is from genome assembly GCA_003550325.1 of Gigaspora rosea. Taxonomy (NCBI): domain Eukaryota; kingdom Fungi; phylum Glomeromycota; class Glomeromycetes; order Diversisporales; family Gigasporaceae; genus Gigaspora; species Gigaspora rosea. Next base: position 449,603 of record QKWP01000133.1, on the reverse strand, counting down.
GGCAAGAAAAAGCCCTGTAAGAAAAGTAGTACGCGTGATATCCCGTGCCATTACGGGTTTACGCGTGAATTTTGGACCGCAAATGGACCGGATTTTGCAGCAGTTTACTAAGCCAAAATACACGTATTTTGGCATGTTCACTAAAATAACGGAAAGGCACGGGATAGTTCACCGTGATTGACACGTGAGGTACGGGATGGTTTCTTTTCACCGTGCCATTTTTGGCACGTTTACCCGTAAATTTTGAACAGTAAATGGACCGCAGTTTACTAAACCAAAATCCACGGATTTTGCCACGGATTTTTGGCACGTTTTTCTACGGAAATTGAAGTGAAGGAACGGTTTATGGACCGTGATTTGCACGTGAAATTTTTTGCGGAGGTACGTAATGGTTGTTTTTTCCCGTGCCATTTTGGACCGTACTACGTGCCAATTTTTCTTACAGGGAAGAGGGTTATAGTAAAATTTGGCGAGGAATTTATGGTTTTATAATCGATTTTTTTTGAAAAAAATGGTAATAAAAGCTTCGATTTCATGCCTGCTTCTTATTGATATTGTAACGAATGATTTTTATTAAATTCTCTTATAGTATATTCCCTTCCTATTTTATTTTTACCTACCAATTCCGTTTTGATAATAGTATCCATTTTAATTTTTAATTCAAGTAATTGTAAATATTTTTTAATCATATATAAAAATAAGACAATTGGTGATGGCTTAATACCTGCAAGCGCGTATTCACCTAAAATATCGCGTATACGCGATTATACAATCCTATAAACTTTGTGCTATGAGCGTGTACGTTCCAATTACAGCGTATACACGTAGAAAAGAGCATGTACGTTTGAATTAGAGTGAATTCGCTCAAAATAGAGCGTAAACGCTCTGAAGAAATAAATGTATATAAGACTGTCAAATTTTAATAAAGTTGGAATAAGTTCTACATTCACTTCAAATCAAACTTAATAATAAAATAATAAACTTATCTTTTGAATTCGACTTTAATAAACCTTGCGAGGCTCAATTCGACGGACTAAATTGACTTGTAACTTCATATTGGCTTATTAAAACTCGAATTCTTTTTTTTCGTACACCGTTGAAGTTAAGTTGGCACTATTGCTTATTCACTCTCCTATCAACCGTTACAATACATAGCTATGATTAAATTATATAATGTCGAAAAAAATCATATTGTAAACGCATAATGCGAGCATGGTTATCGGCAGTATGATAATTTACTAATTACTAACGGGCATGGGCGTTATTTCGAATAATGGCCCGAATTAAGCTTAATTTAGGCCAAAATTCATAATTTCACACCTGCGCGTTATTTCGTGAAAATACGGTACGTAAATTAGGGTTGAACATGAACCTGAAATATAGATTATAGAAATTGTAGTAGCTATAATACTGAACAAGTAAAACGCTTAAGTGCATATTTCATTTCAAAAATTAAAGACTTTAGCTATATGAAAGTTCATGAATTAGATGTGAACATGAATCTATTAATTTGAATAAAAAAAAAAATCAGACAGACCGTAATTTTGAAATCTAAAAGCGTAAGCACGAAAATTTTTAATAGGAATTTTGCGATTATTTAATTAAGTGATATCAGCATAGAATAATTATAAACATGAAATCGTTAATAAAAAGCAAATGGTTTTTTTGTCGATTTCATATTGTAATTTACAGAAAAAAAACAGAACTTTGCATTAATACTTACAAAAAATTGGGTTTAATTTATTTATGAACCTTTTTATAAACTTATTTATGTTGGATAATTTGATTCATTATTTTGTAATTTTTGACACATAGAAACAATATTGCTAATTTTTACCTAAGCAAAATTGCAAGTCAAAAATATTTTTGTGCAGTATTATCCTTGTTCACAAGCACCTCTCTTTATAACTAATAAATAATTTAATTACTCAAAATTTCGTATTTTTCAGTAGATTGTCTATTTTTGTTACAGTCTACAAAATTTCAAGTACTATCTATGATCGTGCTGCAAAAAAAAAATTTGCATCTGTGATCTCCGAACCAAAACATATTTGGGTGTTAATCTGATTAAAAAAAAAATCTTTATTTTTGAAATTTTTAGAGTAAGGAACAGATAATATCACTTTATATAGTGCTCCAATGACATTAACCACTAATAACAAAAAAATTTACACCCATATGATCTGAATAATTTATTAATAAATCTTTCTAACATTGTATCTGTTTCGTTTGAAACTTCTAACCTGATTCTGAGACCGATTTTCTCAAGATCACTGGATCAACAAATTCTTGCGGCATCTATAGTATTCCAAAATTGAATTTTATTATGATTTTATTCTAATCAGTCGCAATTATTGCAGCATGGTTGATTCATTAATTGTTAACCCAATTTTTATTATATAATTTAAAGGCATTTTGCTTAATTAAAAATATTGATAAAGAGAACTATTAACAGAGTTTTGGCGTTGTTACTCAAGTAATTCGTGAAAGACAGACATCTGAGTTTTTTTTATTCAATTTTCGTAAACAATTTTGTAAAAATTTTTTCAATAGCTTTAAACCAAATTTTTTTACGTGTAATTATGAAACAGAAATAAACATATATTTGTATGCTAAGAATAAAAAAGAAATAATCTGTTAAGTAGATGTCTATAAATTTTTTTTTATATATTTGAAATACTTCTCATTACTCCGCATAAAAATAGGAACAGTTATAATTTCCATATGCTAAAAAGCTTCTATGGATTTTTGATACACAGCAAAATTGAGATCATGATAACATATACAAGTTTGGATAAAATTCTCATACAACATACTCATACGAAGACCAAATCCAAATCCTGGACTAAAATCATAACAACTAATTCCACGTTTCGGATTTATCACCTTACTTAAAATAGAATTTTCAAATTTCCATTTTTTTTAATGAAAAAAATAAAATTTTATCGCAGTTTTTCCAATTTACCCCTTTATCCCATTTATCCCATAAATAGGGTTATATCCGCCAAGAATTTCGTCAGTGCCTTTAGCTTTAATTATAACAACAGTGTTTAATTCCAAAATGAGTTAGCAGTATAACCATCTCTACTTCTACGGAATAGCGATTTAAATTCATAATAATTATCTGTTACAGAACAAGTTTCGGATGTTTTATTGATCCATGAAACAACTGGGTTGCATGAGATTCTTCAATTACTGTCGAAAATCGTTCTGTTATTCTAAATGGCAAATTTGGTGCTGAAATCACGCGAGGTGGAAGAATTCTGATTATACTGGATGTTTTGGATTTATAAATCACAATTTTACATCCTCCCCAAAGATTTTTTCAAATAATCATTTATATGGTTTGATATAATTAGCGATATCTTCACCAGAAATTTGAAAATAGCAAACAATTTTGTAAAGTAGTCTTCAAAGTCTGAAATTTCATCTGACCAATTTTTAATATCAGAAGGTAAATCTGGGTTTTGAGCAAGTCCCACTTGATAATGCAATTCCAAATTTTAATTTCATCCATTTATAAATCATCACGTTTAATCAAGGAGACCAATGCATTTTCTTGAAGAGAAATAAAATCTTCAGAGTCAAAAACTAGACTTGGATGTTTTGATAAGAAATTATTGCACCATTTTTAATTCTTGGCCAACATTATTCTGGAAACTTTGTCTATAAACATATGCAAAGTTTAAACGGAGCAGTGAGCTTTTGTATCCATTAAATAAGATTCAAGATATTCTGACAATTCTCTAAGAAGAAGTTCAGAAGTAACAAGCATGAGCTCAATATAGCCGATGCGTCAAGATTTTCTAATAAAGCGATACCTCCATAAATATACCTTCATTTCGTTAAATTCATTAAATCAGATATTAGCTAATAATGTAAATATAGCTATTAAGAAATGATTATATTGACAGCCTACTTAATAATCATATCAAAATTATTGGGTAGAAATATGGTCTATGTTAATTGTTTTAATATTGTTTTCATCTCTACATATGTCCAGAAATTTATTTTTAAAGTATAAAGTTCGGTATTTAAGGACAGGTACCACCCTACCAAGTTTCCTGCAAGGATAAAGTAGTTCCAAAGGCTATGGATAAAAGTATCCAGGGAATCTGGACTGATAAATATATACCGCGAATAACCTGGTGAAGCAGTTGAGATCGGTCAAGGTGCGTAAAATCAGAGGGTTTAAATAGGCAATTCCCATAGTTGGGTTGCAGGTATGGCAGCTAGTGTGGAACCTTCAGGCGAACCACTTAAATTAGACACCAAAAGTGTACATGTAGCTAATTATACTCACATCTATATGCAATTTCCAATGAGTAAACTGAATAAATCCTATGCCCCAAGCAGGCACTTAAAATAAAAATACTATTAAAAAATTTTTTAAAATTGTATAGAATTTGGATTATTTGGGGATCCTGTTAATAATTTTGGGCCTGTTAGAATTACTTTATCATGAAAAATTCTATAGTAGTTAAATTATTTAATATATATATATATCAATAGATTACAATTATTAAAAATTTTAAAATAGTTAACCATATAAAAATATAAACTTTTTTAAAATGTTAAATCTAACTTATTTAAAAGATATTAGTTTAAATAATAAAATTTTAATTAATTTTAATAAAAATTTAAAATAATTTAATAAACATATATAACCATATATAGTAAATTGTGATGCACATGACTATGAGATTTACTATAGTCAAAAATGCCATTTCACTAAACAATAGTTGGTTTACATTAGTCAGCAAATCATTTTATGCCAATATCTCTGCTACTACTTAACAGATTTCAATGATATTACTATATTAAAATTGGAAAAATAATGCTTTACAAGATTACTTAGAAATTGAAGATATATTTACTTAGTAGAAAAATGACTTCACTTTGTTGTGAAGTGGCATTTGTAGCTTAGCAATTTTATATAGTAAATCATTGTGCATCGCAATTTACTATATATGGCTCCCTCATTTGGAAACGGATTATCAATTAATCAATAAAAAATTTTTCAAATCCAATAAACTTATAATTACTTTAAATACAGTAGTAATAAATAATTTGCAATTAAAAGCTTATAGAAGCAAATAAAATTTTTATAATATAAAGTATAATATTTTTTAATAATAATAAATATTTTTATATAATAACTGATAAATATTCAAAACATAAATTTATTAATAATTTTATAATAAATAAGACTTTAAAAAATGTACTACAGAAAGTATATTAATTTTAATAGATATCTATTTGCTATACTAAATTTATACAATGTACTAAATTTAGTACAGTATTAAAAGTTAAATTTTGAAAAATTAGTATTAATAACTTTAAATTAAATTTACTCAATATATACTTCTATATTTATGTTTATTTTGGTATATTTAAAAATTAACTTACTTATCAAAGTTATATTAATACATTTAAAAGAAAATTTGCTACTAAAAGTGCAACCAAAAAACACTAATTATAAATAGCAAAAAATTTATTAATAAAATTTTTGTTAAATTTTTAATAAGGTTGTAGAGCTAATTTTTCTAATTCTAATGGTAGTAAAACCATTAAAATTGGTTTAGTATATAAGAAATTATAAGTAATTTAAATTTACTATATTTTTACTAAGTTTTTACTATGTTTTACTATATAAAATATATGAAAAGACTAACCATTTTTAGATGTGTATCACTGTAAAACAGGTTTATTTAAGCTATAGTTCAAGAAGCCTATACTCAACATGTTTCAATTTTTAAATCACTATAATTTTTTGTACAAGAGGTTTTTTAAAAAACTGACTGGTAACTTTGTAGAGCAATTAGTTCTATAAATTTGCCAAATATTTTTTGAAAAACCTTCTTTATAAAAAGTTAATGTGTTTTAAAGATTGCTATATAATTACTATGTGTCTCAATTTTAACTAACTTTAAAGTGCTATAACTTTTTATAAAGGTAACATTTTACTGACCAGTAACTTTGTTCATTATAATAGCTCTGCAAATTTGCCAAATAGCTTTTAAAAATATTGTCTTTACAAAAAGCTGATGCATTTTAAAGTTATACTATTTTATTGTCTAGTATATGCTTCTTGCACCATTTAAAAAAATTATCATTTATTTTTTTTAATCATACCAAAATCAAGATTGGATCCAAAACAATCTAAAAATTTATATTTTTTAATTTTATTACAAGTTTTTGTATACTATGATTTTTTAATACAGTACTAAAATTAGTACAGCAAAAATATAGCAATTTTAAGAGTAAGCTATATAAAATTTTTATTAATAAATATTACTGAAATTATACAAAAAGATAATTCTAATATTCAAATATATTTTGCCAAAATTTGATTAAATTTAGTCAAATATTTAATTCAAAATTAATTTTTTTGTATGTACTAAATTTAGCACAATAGCCAAATGGAGACCCATTAATAATAAATTTAATTAAAAAAAACTTATTTAAATAAATCAATAATTAATTTTAAATAAATTTAATAAAATTATACTAGATCATTATATAAATGGTTTGTTAAAAATTATTCAGATTTATAATGTTTTAGATTTTTTGAGTTTTTAAACTGTACACTAGTAGTAAAAGAGTGTGCTCCTATTCATTAATATTAGAAAAACTGAGATATGGATAATGTCAATAATATATGTTAGTGAGTCACATCCTGTGTATCACCAGAATAATAGTAAACTCATTAAAGAACTATAATAATTACAATGTGAACTAACTCAATTCTAACTGATTTTAGAATAGTAGCAAATTTTGCATAAGAAATTTTACTATATTGCTAGGATATTATGGTTTGAAACAGAATTGCTACAATAACACATGATAGAAACCTTAATGCAAACAAATTTAACAACTATCTACTACGATTATTAAAATAGCGAGCAAATTTGTGAGAGAATTTTTATAGTAATATGTAAAAGAAATCACAATAATGTCAATGAAACTCAATATTTATAGTAATTCATAATAGAAAGTAAGATAATTCTGCTACATGTACTGTTTTGTCATTACCAGGATTATGGGTAAGTTTTGTAGTAGAATTATTCTGATAACTCATGATAGAAATTACAATAATTTTGATGCAAATTAACAACTTTAATGACATATTATACATTAAGTAAGTTTGTATACCAAATTTTTTTTATAATGCTGTAATTCATAATGGAAATCATAATAAACTTCAATACGACTAACTTATCTTTTAACTCACGACAGAAATTACTAATTTAATCCAATACACCCAAACTTAATCTTATTAACATACTGTATATTACTTTGAATAGCAATTTCCAGTAATTTATAGTAATTTTAATGCAAGCTAACTACTTTAACTACATAATGCAAGTACGAAATAGTTAGTGCCTATTTTCCATATACGGTAGGCCTTTATAAATAAATATTTTTAAGTTAGCTAATAACAAATATTACTAATGCGTTTCAGATTTTGCATTGTTTCCTTTTTCTTATTTAAGCATTCTAATAAAAAAAATTTTCATAATAGTATCTTATAAACTTCACATGAATTATCTGTTATTTATCACGTTCTCGCATAAAAAATTTTTTGTATTAAATTAAGGCAAATACATGCACAATTTAGCTTTGGGCGTAAACTTAAACTATACGTACATCATGTATGATAAGGCAAAAGCGCCTCGGCGATATTTAAACATTAAATGTTGAGAAAGTAGATTGCTTTTCTTAACTTTTATTGCTGTTTGCAAATTGATGTACTTTTTAATCGAATTTGTCGATAGATGTATACCTTTACAATCATTTGAACAATCACTTGGTTGACCTGATTGTTGTCCGGTTGCGCGATTATGCAATGATTTTTTAGTGAGCAAAGATATAATTATTGTGCATTGCGATATATTTATGATTACTAAGAGCTAAATAATGTTTATATTTGAGTTACACTTGCACTCAATTTAATAATTACATTACAAACGAATCTCATTCTAAATTTCTAAATATTGATAACAATAATGTCAGTTGGCATTGTATATTATAACAATGGGTCGGAGCTTCTAATTTGTTAATGTATTTCTTGTCGGGGATGATGCTGAAATTTGGGGTCTCGATTTGAAATTATAAGCCCTGCTAAAATCCACATATACTCTTTAAATATCAAATCTAACCCAAACCTTACCCTAACACTATAAGCAAACCCAAAAAAAAAATACCCCAAAAGCATTTCAAAAAATCATATCAAAAATAGATCAAAATGTCAGCATCATCCCCGACATTTCTTTATAAGTGATATTTATTCCGGTAAGTCCGATAAGCCCGATAAGCATTTCTTTTAGAAGATTAAGTCTATTAATCTACAAAAGAAATTCATATAGATAGAATAGCTACATCGATCGGATATTGAGATAGCAGATAGTTCGTAACCTGATATATGTGTTGTAGGTGGAATGGAATTTAAGTAGATTTGGAATTTCCAAGTTAAATTAAGGTTAGGGTTAGGGTGCATATAACCCCAAAATGGAGGTTTTATATAAATTCCGAATCCATTTAAATTACGTTTCTCTTACAACATATATACGTACATACTGTAGATATACATATAAATATTCTATTCGTATACAGTAACGTCCTATAGTTCACTACATTGTCAATAAAAGAATTTTTCAAGTATAATATTTTCTAATTATTATGGAATTTGCTTATGAAGCAGCTAACGAAGATATACGTGTAGTTGTTGGTGTAGGTGAGGAAAACTATATTAGTCTAATTCAAACTTTCAAGAATGATACATTTTTTAAAATGGCATTTTTCGGTTAAAAAACTTTATAGATTTTGGTACTACTTATTCAGGTCAGTAAACTTTATAGTCACCAAGTTCTTATTATTATCTTTGCTATTGTTAAGCTTTCGGATTTGTTAGGATTTGCATATACTTATATTAAAGAAAACAAAGAGAAAGTAGAAATTATAGTAAATGAAGAATGGGGAAATTTTAAAAGTCCTAATAAAACCAATACAGCATTACAATATGACGAAACTTATAGAGCTGTTGTTAAATGGGGTGCTGACGCATTGAGTTCTGAACCTACAAAACGAAAAAGGATTAAATTACCAAAACCAGTAGAATATTTCAAATTTTATTTAGGTGATGATGTTCCTGAGGAAAAAAAACCAAAATTACCGCCAGAAGTTCCTTTTGAAAAGGCTATAACTGACTTTCTTCATGAAATAGGTAAGTAATTGATCTAACATAAGCATATATTAAATATAAATCCGTAGACGCTATAAATTAAATGTTGTTTTCAACCTTATATTTAGGAAAGGTATGATAATAATGTCATATTTTCTTTAAATTTCATAACATTTACAATTACTGTTAAATGTTAGATTATGAAGGAAAGAATAGAAAATTCTTGGCCTGGAATAGATTTCTGCAAGCATGTATTACTTGTTTTTTCAGTGCCAGCTGGTAATTATCACGGGTCGCTTTTTTTAAATAAATGTTGCATATAAATTACGGATTATAATTAAATATAAATTATATTAATATTTAAGAATTCAATGAAATTGTTAAAACAAAAATGAGAAAATGCATATATGACGCCGGATTAATTAGATCTCTTGGCACTTTAAATCTTCAATTTACCACTGAACGTAAGAATTTCTTTATTTACTGCATATATTCATATAATATTATAATTTATAGTTCCTAAATTTTTAGCGGAGGCTGCTTCAGTATATTGCATAAATAGATTAAAAGAACTTAAGATGGAAACAGGAGGTATAATTAGTCATTAAATATTTTTTGCTTGGCAAATTATTAATACATTATTCATTAATTAAACAAATACACTATTATATGATTTATATTTGTATTTATATGCTTAATTTAGTAACTTACTTGGTTGTTGATTGCGGTGGAGGGACAGTAGATTTGACTGTTAGAAAATTATTAAAAGATGATCGAATAGCAGAAACGACTGAACGTACTGGTGGTTTTTGTGGCGGTACTTACGTTGATGATGAATTCCTCAAATTTCTTGAGAAAAAAGCTGGTAAATCTGCAGTAAAATTGTTAAAAGAGAAACATTATGATCAAGTCAATTATATGGTGCATAAATTTTTTTGTCCTGAAGTTAAAATTCATTTCCGTGGTAAAGAGGATGATTTCAAAGCTATTGAATTTGATTTTGAAAAAAAATGTCCCGCACTTATTCAATATATAAATGGTCCGGAAAGAGACCAATTGGAAGATGAAGAATGGGTCATTGATCTTGATTTTGCTACTGTAAAATCCTTTTTTGACCCTGTTATCGAAAATATTATAAATTTGATTACTTTACAATTATCGAAGTGTTCAGATTGTTCTTTAATGTTTTTGGTTGGAGGCTTTAGTGAATCAAAGTATCTTCAGCATAGAATTAAAGAAGAGTTTGGTGACAAAGTGAAAATAGCAAGTATGTTGGTTTATTTCTAAAAAAAAATGTGCTCACTAATTAATTAAATTTGTTATTTTTTTTGTTATAATCATAGTTCCGCCTAATCCAGCTGCTTCAGTTTTGAAGGGTGCGTGTTTATATGGGCTTGATATGAAAACTGTAGCCACAAGAGTATTAAAATGGTCTTATGGAGTTTTGGTTTCTGAGGTTTGGGCAAGTATTGTCAATCGAAAATAATTTGAAACAACGTAATGTTAATTAAATCAAATTTTTTTTTAAAATATATACATTTATTAGCAAGCTGGTGATCCATTGTCTCGTAAAGATTCTAATGGTCGGATAGACAAATTTAGTTTATTGGCTAGTAAAGCAACAGAAGCGGATGTAGATAAAGAGTTTTCAGCCCAAGTATCTCCAGTTTTCCCAAATCAAACCACAATATTAGTTCAATTTTACTACACTTCTGAACATGATTCAACATATTGTGATGAATCTCATGTGAGAAGCTTAGGCAGTTTCATAGTTAGTGGTCTACCAATCGCGAATTCAGGACTGGATCGTCGTGTACTTTTAACATTACGTTTTGCATCTATGGAAAGTACTGTCGCAACAGCGAAGAGTCTGCATAATGGCGACGTCTATCACACAGCATTTTCCACTTTACCTGATAATGGATCATTTCAAAATCCGACAGTTGCTGGTTTTCATATTATTTTTGTATTAGATCGATCCAGTTCTATGTCTAATAGTGATAAAAAACCAAGATCAGGAACGCCATTCTGTAATAATCGTCTTGGCGCAGCATTTGAAGCAACTGATGAATTTATCAAGACTCGAATTAATTCCATACAAGGGCAAAATACAAATATAAATGATATATTTTCAGTTATACTTTTTGATAGTAGCCCTGAGATTCTTTTTGAAAATCAAATTATATCTGATATTGACTTTATCCAAGATAAATTTAAGAATAAAGCACCAAGAGGTGGTACAAGTTTTAGAGGAGCAATTAGAGAACTTGAACAAGTTATTGACAAACATTTTAATGCGTTTAGGTATTTGTTTTTCGTACTAAAAGATTAAATTTAAGTATTTATATTAATTATTATACTTATTAATAAAAATATTAGGTTAAATGTTATAATGTTTCTTTCTGATGGAGAAGATGGTCTGCCAGAAGATGAATTGAAGAATATATGCCAAAAAAATAAAGAAAAAGGGTAAATAAATAATTTAATAAAAAAGTAACTGTATTTATTCTTATTAATACTAAATAATTTAATTAAATTATAGGTCCCCTTTATATTTTAATACAATTCATTTTGGATCTTCTGGAAGTGATATTCTTTTCGAAATGGCAAATATTGCACAGAATTATCATGATACAAGTTATAATAGTACGCAATGTCAATATACAACAACAGCTAATACAATAAGCCTTATTAATACCTTTACAAACGTAGCAAATAGCTTGCTATTATATAAATCTGTATAGTACAAAAATAAGAAAATTGTTATTACTATTAATAATTAGTATTATTTTATGATCATAAAATCCGGTGTAACGTAAAATCAAAAAAGGTGGGGTAAAGATTGTGTACGGGCGAAAGAAAGGTTTTATAGTAAAATTTGCAAGGAATTTTTTTTGTTAGAATCCGAAGTGTAGTTTTATATATTCAAGTTTAAGTTATAGATGATTTTTGACAGAACGAACGTTGGTTTCAAATTTTTTGATCGTGTAATGTTACACCTGATCTTAAAATTTAATCGAGAGAGCGACATATAAATAAATTTACCCTTATCTGTTATGCAAAATTTGCAAATTATTATATCATAGAAAATTTATAATATTTTATACAAACTTATACTATATATTAAAGGAGTAACATATGTCAAGCACCATAATTAGTGATTATAAAAGTTTGCGATTATAGAGGTCTTTTTTTATAAGTTTATTGATAAATTGTCTTAAAGTTTAATGTGACTGTTTAGGAATTGTGATTATATAGGAGGTGATTTATAGAGGAGGATGACTGTATAAAAAATATTTGTAGTAAAAACTTGTAGATCAACTAGTTTTGTTATATCGAAAAGGAAGAGTCTTTGAACAAAGAATGATTGGTATTATTATGAATATCTTAGGGTATTAACAAATTCTGTATATTTTTTTTATCTTATGCGCACACTCAGTTCACTTGATATGTAGCATAGTAACTTTGAGGAAACTAAATATGTTAGTAAAAATTATTTATTCTATATACATAAATAATCCTTACATTCTATTTGAATAAGTATTTATCATTTTATCCATATCATTAATTCTCAGTTGAATTTTATAAGTTTTATTTCAAAGATTTCTCTTGTTCAATTTTATTACTTGTATTAAGAAAATCTGTCTATGTGTACTTTTAATTTAAATTTCATGAATTATAAATCTATATTATTTATTATATGATAAATATATTATATTACAAAAAATACTTTAAATCAGTTTTGCATAGTGATGCGAACGGCTCGGCTCGGCTCGGCTCACGGCTAACATTTACTAAGCCGAGCCGATCCTTCAGCTCTACATCCAGAGCCGAGCCGTTTATAAGCCGATCACCCTCAAGCCTAGCCATTTATAAGCCAATTACCCTGAACCATTTATAAGCCGATCTCAAGTCAAGCTAAGCCTCATCTACCTTTCTCTTAATTACAATCGATAGGTTTTTAATATTCTTGCATTTTTTTCGCTCAGTTTTTTAGTTTTAGCCATTATCAGTATTTTTACTTTTTTGATTAATTAAGGCACTATTACGAGAGCAAAGAAATTAAACTCCTAATAACAAATTTTTAAGATAAGTATTTAGAGTCAACACTTCTACTCTGATTTCGAAGGTTAAGGCTCTACTGAGCTATCTTTTTTCTCTTTACGTTTGTATAAGGTTTTCCGATAGTAATGAGAGAAAAAAAGTAAAATGGGACAATTTATTATGGGCAAAACTTAGAGATAAGTATTTGAACTACTTAGAGTCCTTTTACTCTAATTTCAACGGTTAATTTACTGAGTAATTCGCTTCTCTGTTTTATTTATTCAAAGCGAAATTTTTTTTTTATAATTTTTTATTTTATTGAAATAAGGCTTTCGGTGCAATTTGTAATACGATTAAATTAATTTGATTGTAACTAAGGTATTGATCGGTTAGTTACTATTCTATGGGCTTAACTGAAATCTGTATTAACTTTATTATCGTATTACAGATAAGTAAGAGAAAAAAAGAAAAACTTATAATAATAAAAAAAGAAGAAGAAATATATATAGGCCTAACGCCCTTCTCATTTTTTGCGAAACCTAATCCCATGTTTTAACCAAGAATTAATGCACATAAGAGCCTGTATACTATTTTCGGATAGGCGTGCACATTTGGCTCGAACAGTATCACCCGCTTTGGAAAATACTTGTTCGGAAGGTACTGATGTAGATTAAATGGCTAAATAATCTTTGGCCATTCGAGACAAATATGGAAAACGAGAACAATTGAGTTTCCACCAGTTCAAGGGGTCGACGTTCATAGGTAAAACAGCCTCACTTAAATATTGGGTAAGTTCATCGGTTTTAGTTGTGAAATTGTTTGGCTTTCATTTTTTTTGAGCAATTTGCTCGGTATATGTTAAATTTGTAGGCGCGATAGGAGAAATAGAGGAGATAGAAGAAGCAGAGGAGGTAAGAGAAGTAGAGGAGGTAACAGAGATAGAAGAGGGAGAAGAGGTATGTGTGATAGAGGAAGTAAGAGAAGTAGAGGAGTTATTTAAAACAAGTTCAGCATATTCGGTTCTAAAAATATTATTAAAAATTGTACAATTCGCTTCAGTATTCATATCAACAGGTATTAATTCTAGTTTAATCCGAGGATCAAGGATAGCGGCAATAAATGCCATTTTGTCATAAATTTCATTGGCATATTTTTGAATTTTTTCGGACATTTGAGTTGCGGCCGTTTTGAGAAATTCAGGACTTTCTAAATTTTGAATGCACGATGAAATATTTTCGACAATATCATCGATTAGTAGAATTGAAATACCTAAAGTCATATATGTGCTACCAGAAAGAACATTGGTGGTTTCATAAAACGGCTTAAGAAACTGTGCTGCAGCTTGAAGATTAGTTTCTTCTTGTGGGGTGAGTTTAAATTTCTCAAGTTTATTATTGCGCCTAATTATAGCAAAAATCATTGTAGGCATGGTTATGTAGGTTGAAAGCATAAGATAAGTACTGTTCCAACGGGTCAAAACGTCCTGTGGAATTTTACAAGTTGCTTCACCTTCACCAACCAATTGGCTGAGTTCTTTAAAGTCCTGAGTTAGAGATGATGACAATGCGACGACATTAACAAAATTACGCACTTTTTCAATTGACGATTTAATAGGCGATAAACCGTTTGTAACGACAAGATTCAAAACATGTGCCAAGCAGCGACGTGATTGAAAGCGAAAATTATAATTTTGTAAAACCAAATTATCCTTTAACAATCGCATTGCTGAAATCATATTAGAGCCTCCATCGGTAGTAGTGCAAAGAATTTTGTCAGTAATATTAAATGCCACAAAAACAGAGCGCAATTTAGCATCAATTTCATTGCCCATATGTGGATGAAGAAGCATACAAATATCAAGCAATATTTTCTTGAGGTTCCAGTCACTATCTATCCAATGTGCTGTGATACAAATAAAAGGCACATTAGCACGAGAGGTCCAAATATCTAATGTGATAGAAATTTTACTAGAAATTTGTTCAAAAAGAGATTGAATGTCGTTTTGCATTACGGCAAAGGCCTTTTGAATGATAGACTTAATAATATCACGTAAAGGCAATTCTATACTACTATTAAGATATCAGAACATAGTAGCAAATAATTGGCTTGAAACTATAGAAAAGGGCAGGGTATCTGCTACAATCCACTCGGCCACTAACATATTAAATTTAGTTTTTTGAGCCATCGTAAGGGATTGGTTTGAGATCATAGCTTCGGGCATAAACGTAAGAAATTGTTGAACTGGCATTGGTTTGTTTGTTTCCCAGCCTGGATGTCGAGAGTCGAGATGTTTACGTAAGTTACCAGTAGCTGTAGTTATACTGAATTCACTTTTACAGATACTGCGAATTACCGACTTATTATCAATCGTTTTTTGTGAAAAATAGGGTTTAACGGGAGAGGGAAGTTTAGCACTAGGTTTTTTTAAAACAATAGGAACATCAGATGTGATATTCACACTATTGCTTGTAGTCGTGATGCTTTTGCCATATTGTTGTCAGGAAAAAGATTAGTATCTATCGCAATATATGTTTATAGAGAAGTTAGGGTTAATTTTTAAATCAAATATAAATTGAGCAGGTACGATTTGAGCTTTTTTTATACTTGAGCATTGGTTTAAAAAAATATCATCTGAGAATTTGAAGATTCTCTAACTGATCATCAAAATAATTATATGATAAAACTAATTATCAGTCAAGAATTCTTAAAGTTTCAGATTGATATTTTTCTAGACCGTCGCTCATTTACTAATCACAGGTTATGCGAAATCTATATTAAGAAATTATTCGCAGATTTTTTGAGGCTATGACAGTAAGATTTTTTTTTTTTTTATAAAAAATTTGATTTTTTTTCTTCGTGTAAATTTTATGATTAACCTACTAGCAAACTATGTTGAGACGGATTGGCTAACAATCAAGACGGATTAACATGATCTTCTCAAGCCAGTTATTCAGCTTGAAGTGGCTTTGCTCCAAAACCATTGTTAAAGTTCCAAAGCCATGGCTGGCTTGATTGTTAGCTTATCTTATTTCTACTATCACGTCAAGTTTCTGATTCAAATTGCTAGTAAATTTTTAGCAAACCGGTTGATAGTATGGAAATGACTTCAAAATAATAGAAAATTTTTGGTGAATTGGCTGATAATATAGTAAGAACTTACTATCTAACGAAGTTCAAAAATGCTAATAGATTTTTAGCAAATGGCTAGATACAATAGTGTGGGAATGATTACTAAAATTAAATCAAATGGAGCATCATTTCTGATATTTGATTTTTATATGATACCACATATATTTTAGATTTACATAATGCGCCAACGTAGTGTTTTTCCAAATATGAAATAGCAAATGTTTATTATAATAAAAAATAATTGTTAAGTAGACCCACCCATAGCCAAGCCGATGATCGGCTTCGGGTTTCTTAGCCAAGCCATTTTTGGAGCCAATACTTTATTAGTAGACCCATAGCCTAGCCGATGATCAGCTCGGCTTAGCCGTTTCGGCTTGCGGCTCGGCTTTAGCCGTTCGCATCACTATCTAGAAGTCGAGACCGATCTTCTTCTTGGAGACCTAGCAACTTAACCCCCTCACCCTACTACAGAAATGTTAACTATCTTGATGGAACTCCTTCTACCACTACTACTACCAACTCACCTCTTAGTCCACAAAAATGGGAAACGTTCCTAGACAACCTTTCTGTTCGTACTGCACTATCTTCTTACTTGTACGAAGAAGCTAAAACTGCTAATTTGATCCAGANTACCACATATATTTTAGATTTACATAATGCGCCAACGTAGTGTTTTTCCAAATATGAAATAGCAAATGTTTATTATAATAAAAAATAATTGTTAGATTGTAAAATATAAATTTTGGCTTAGAAGTGAACCCTGTTTCCTTCACAAAACCTTTAAATCGTCATAAATTTTTCTTAATTCAAAAAATTTTCTGACATCATTAGTCTTATTGCTTAAATTGATTTATACTTTAATTGATTTATTTAATAAATTTTGATTTAAGGCCTTGCGCTGTATTATAATTACATATAAATAAAAATTTTTTAATTTATAATGTTTCGAAAACTGCAATTGTTATTTTATAGTTATCAGAATTCGACAAACTTTGATTTTGTTTATTTAGCCAGTTGGAAAATAAATCTTTTAACTAGTTGCAACATTACAAGTTGTAAGCGTACTATAGGACATACGAACTTATAGCTTATTTTTTTGTTAAAAAAAGCACAATTATCTTCTATTGGCCAATACTTTATTAGTAGACCCACCCATAGCCAAGCCGATGATCGGCTTCGGGTTTCTTAGCCAAGCCATTTTTGGAGCCAATACCTTATTAGTAGACCCATAGCCGAGCCGATGATCAGCTCGGCTTAGCCGTTTGGCTCACGGCTCGGCTCTAGCTGTTCACATCACTAGTTTTGCAATACATTATTATGCATACCCCAAAACTCTAAACACTACCACTATTATAACTTTTGTATCTATAAACATTATTTTATAAACTATACTCATAGCCTAAATATATACAATAAAAGCTTTAGGATAGTAATTCAAAATAATATTTTTTTGTAAAGTAAACAAGTTCAGTTATACAATATCTTGCAATTTTACTTAATAATTGCTTAAATCACTAAACCATCTTTCTGATCTTTCAAAATATTTACTTCTCATCTAGTTTCTTGAACTGCCATTTCTCACTGTATCTTTTATTAAAAAACAGTAGATTTAAAGATGAAAAATAGGTTTCTTAAGATTGTTGTTTTGTTACATATTACAAAAAAAATTTTTATATATCATGACAATTTTTACTAATAATGGTATTTTAAAAATTACAATTGACTATATAAATAAATGATCATCACCAATTTTATCTATTCAAATTTTAGCCAATCAAAATAAACTTTTGCTATGCTTTTTAAATATTATGAATATTTATATTTTTTTTTAATGTTAAAGGTAAGACCATGCTTTTATTTTTATTAGATTTAATAGAAACTTTACTAGTTGGTAAAGCAAGTCGATGAAAAGTTTTTTCAAGTAGAATAAAGTTTACAGAATCATAGGCTTTGCTTATATCTTGTGAAAAGATCCAAATTTCTTTGTGATTGCAATTAGCATCTTTTACTAAATTGTTTAAAATATGTATGGGAATAGATGTACTATTGCCTAAAAGGGCTACACAGTTGTAAGGTAATAGAATAGGGTATTGTGAGAATACTTGATTAAGTTGATTGGTAAGAATTTAGGTATATAATTTTCAGATATGTTCAATAAGACTAATAGGGCATGTGAGATTTAAATTGCCTTCAAATGTATTGTTTTAGAAATGGGAAAGATTCCTTCTTGCTTCTATGGTTGGAAATATGACCTTCAGAAAGACACCAATTAATACAAGTAGAACTTAGATGTTTGATCATCTCATTGCTAATACCTGTAGACAGTGTTGTCATGGGACAACTTTGGACAATGGTTTGGACAATTTTGGACAATTTTGAACAATTAAATAAAGTAAAATTTCTTAAAATTTATTAAGATATCCTATTTTAATTTTAACTAGAATGTGTCCAGTACCTAAAAAAATATATAGTTATATATTTTTTAGATAAATTTATTAATTATTAAAGCCTGAACAAGCTTTGAACAATCTTGGACGTTTGGACAATTTTGTACATGGACAAGCCAAAAAAGGCTTTGAACAGCCAAAACGTACAACACTGCCTGTAGGCCCATAGGCCTTGCTATTTGGAAGCTTGGCAATTGTTTAAAAAACTTTATTTTTTATAATAGAGGAGGTAAGTAAAATATACCAGCTAGAATTGATATAGAAAAGTGAAGTATAGTGCTATAGCCAAAAGTTATTGAAAATAGTCTGATTGATTGGTTTATAAGATGTCCAGTTATTGAAATGTTGTTTAATTTTAATAGGATTGGTTACTAGATGGTTTTCAAGTTTAATATTAGAAAAGTGAACAGGTGGTTTGATATCTGTCTAAAAATACTATTAATAACTTGTGTAAGTTTAAAAACAAGATTCACATTTTTTCTTTGAAACTTGGTTAGTTTGTTAACAAAGAAGAATTATGAAAATTTATAAATATTATGAATATTCATAAATATAGTTAAACTCCCTAAGTGCATATTCCCTAAGTGCACAGTATATGAAAACCCTCTAGTGTATATACCTTTGCTTGGTTTCAACTCATATAACAATTATAAAATTTATTCTTCCTAAGTGCATACCTCCTTTAAGTGCATGCACATTTTGCATTTTTTTTCACTATGGTCCTAAAAGGCAGTATTGTACATTGGGTGTGTCCAAACTATGTTTTTTGTCAAATGTTCAAGATTGTTCAAAACTGTTCAAGCCTATATCCAAGGCTTAAATAATTAATAAATTAATTTATTAATAAATATCTAACTATATATTTTTTTAAGGTGCTGGATTTATTTTTAAAAAAATTAAAATAGATTATCTTAATAAAATTTAAGTAATTTTAATTTGAAAAAATGTCCAAGATGTTCACAAAATGTCCAATGTACAATACTGCTGAGAGGTGTGCACTTAGAGGGCCTAACTATATTATGAATATTTATAAATATTATGAATATTTGTGAATATTACAAATATTTGTGAATATTTGAATATCTATAATTTATATTCAAATATTTATAAATCTTTATATATCTGAGTATATAGCAGTCACACGATATGTCACAACAAAATTTTTTACATATAAAATTTATAAAAAAAACATATAAAATTACTATAAGCTTTGAATCTTTGAAGGTTTTTTCCATACATATTAACTTAAAATTAAATTTTTCAGGAATATAGAGCAAGAGAAGAAGAAAAAATTGAGCTTAAAAATCAAATTAAAAATTTCACTATTTTTGCACGAAATGAAAATGTAACTTTGCCAAAAACAATATTTTAATGATTTTAAGACAATGAGTATATGTAAAATTATGCTCTGAAAACTTTACTCAGGCGACCAAAGAATTACCTTGTAAGAAAAATGGGTTACCTATGTACTAAAGTAAAATTTTTGAGTTTTAAATATAAAACCCCTTTTTTTATCAAGATAACCTACTTTGGGTGCTTAAGCAAAGATATATAGTATGCAATTTTACTTGTATTTAGAGTCAAAACACGTCATTTTTTCAGCCATTTGCTAGGTGAAAATGGGGTTAAAGTTAGAAAAAACATTTTTTTAAAAAAATTTTAAAAAATTTTTTTCTAACTTCGACCCTATTTTTTACCTAGTAAATGGCTGAAAAAACGTGTTTTGACTTTAAATGCAAGTAAAATTGCATGCTAAACAACTTTGCTTAAGTGCCCAAAGTAGGTTATCTTGATAAAAAAAGGGGTTTATATTTTAAACTCAAAAAATTTTACTTTAGTATATAGGTAACACATTTTTCTTACAAGGTAAACTTCTTTGGTTGCCTAAGTAAAGTTGTAGGCTGATTTTTTTGTACAAAGCTTCATGAATATTTAGGGCATAATTTTATACATACTTATTGTCTTAAAATCAGTAAATTTTTGTTTTTGGCGAAGTTACATTTTCATTTTATGCAAAAATAGCATAATTTTAATTTGATTTTTAAGCTTTTTTTTTTCTTCTTCCCTTGCTCTATATTTCTGAAAATTTTAATTTTAAGTTAATATATAGGGGAAGAAACATCAAAGATTCAAAGCTTATAGTAATTTTATATATTTTATTTTATAAATTTATATATAACTAAAAACTCAGTCATAAATAGTATAACAAGTTAGTTGACTGATAGTATATTCAAATTAAGCACTAGTATAAAGTTTACTTTGGCAATTGTTTTCAAGAAAATAATAGGCCATGCAAAGTTGATTTTTGTTTTGCATTATATGGAATTTAAAACTTTGGTTTGTCTATTAGATTTATTTAATTTACTGTAAATTAATAGAATAATATTCACATCTAAGATTAGACCACACAAAGTTGATTTTACATTTTGTATTACATGGAATCTGAAAACCACAATTAGTAAATTGGATTTTATTTTTAATTTACTATAAAATAACGAGTCTACTAAAATGCACCGATGGTATCTTATACCATGTTACACAAAACTATTAGAATAGCCAATCAAAATTTAAGATCAGGTGTAATATAAAATTTTGGTTTTTTTGTTTATTTTTTAAAAAAACATTTATATCTTAAAAGTTTGCTTGGAAACCACCTTTGGTGCTCTAATAAAAAAAAGTCCTTGCTAAATTTTGTATATACTACTGCCCTAATAAATCCCAGGCCTTACCCTAACCCTAAAGTAATTAAAATTTATTTTTGTTTTATAAAAATTTATTTTTTTGTTTTTGTTACATGGATTTGCAAATCTAATTTACCTATGGTGTTCAATACCATAGCTGCATTTTATATTATCTGTAAAATAATTGAATAATATTTACATCATAAATTAGGCTACAAAAGTTGATTTTTTGTTTTGCATTACATGGAATCTGAAAACTTCAGTTGGTCAAATTTTTTTAATTTATTATAAATTAATAGAATAATTTTATAAGATTAGGCTATACAAAGTTAATTTTTTGTTTGTATTACATAGAATCTAAAATTTGTTTTTTTTAACTTACTGTAAATTAATAGAATAATGTTCACATCTAAAATTAGACCATGCAAAGTTTATTTTCATTTTGCAATATATAAAATCTAAAAACTTTGATTAGTTGATTGGATTTTTTTTTATTTGCTGTAACTAATAGAATAATATTTACATCGAACATTAGGCTATTCAAATTGATTTTTCATTTTACATTATATGAAATCTGAAAACTTGAATTAGTCAGTCATATTTTTTTATTTTTTTACTTTTTTAATTACTATAAATTAATAAAATAATAGTTAAATTTAGGATTAGGGCACACAAAGTTAGTTTTTCATTTTCATTATATAGAATATTTTTTTTTTTACTTTAATGTAAATTAAAAAATAATGTTCATATCTAAATTTAAATTATACAAAGTTGATTTTTTATTTTGCATTATATGGAATCTGGAAACTTTGTTGGTCAGATTTTTTTCTTTTTTAATTTACTATAAATTAATAGACTAATGTTTACATTTAAGATTAGGCCATACAAAGTTAATTATTTATTTTGTATTACACATAATCTAAAAACTTTGGTTAGCTAGCTGCATTTTTTTAATTTACTATAAATTAATTGAATAATATTCACAACTAAGATTGGGCTATACATAGTGATATGGGTCAATGAAAAAATCATGGGCTGAGGCTGATCCAAAAAAAACTTGGGCCGGTCGACCGGGCTGACCTTTTGCTAGTGTAATTTTTTTTGATCAGAATCAGGCAACATTTATCTATATTAAACGTGTAAAAAGCCATCAGGCATGTTAGTATTTCATGTTGATTGATTGTCTATGTCTCCGAACATTCTTATACTTAGATTATATTTGCTATTTGCAGTTTATTAACTTAATCAGCCAATTCTTTTACATTATTATAAATGACTAGCCTGATTTTTATTTAATTTCAGGCCTGAAATATACTTTAGAAGATAATCGATTCTAACACTTCTCTTACCAACCAGCCCAGCCCACAAAGGTGCGGCTGAGGGTCGACCTACCTATTGACCCGGCCGTTGGGCCGAGGTCGACCTATATCACTAGCCATACAAAGTTGAATTTTATTTTGCATTATTTAGAATCTGATCTGAAAACTTGGATAATTAAAAATTTTTTTATTTATGTAAATTAATAAAATAATGTTCACATCTAAGATTAAATTATACAAAGTTAATTTTTTATTTTGCATTAAATGGAATCTAAAAACTTTATTAGTAAATTAGATATTTTTAATTTAATATAATATAATAAAGGGAAAATAAATTTGTCGTACCTGCAATATGTTGCACCCCTGCTTCAGCCAATCAAATTGCAGAATTTTATAGACAAAAAATTTTAAGTTTTAAAAATTAAAAACTTTACAAGTAAAATGTAAAAATAAATAAGCAATATCAGAATATAATGTTAAATTTTAATCTGAACAATTTTTTCTGAGTTATAATGATAAATTGTCTTAGTTAAAAAACATTTTATAAGAAAAATCAAAAATTTCCAAAGTTAGCACATATAAAACTTTTTTTACTAAAATAATCTACCTTTTTAGCCTAGAAAAGTTGTTTAGCGTAAAATTTTACATGTAATACTTAAATGTAAATATAGATTATATTAGTAAAAAAAAGTTATACTGTATATGTGCTAACATTCAAAATTTTTAATTTTTCTTATAAAACATTTTTTACTAAAACAATCTATCTTTATGACTTAGAAAAAGTTGTTCAGAATAAAATTTTACATTTTATACTTTGCTACTGCTTATTTATTTTTACATTTTACTTGTAAAATTTTTAATTTTTAAAAACTTAAAATCTTTTTCTACAAAATTATGTGATTTGATTGGTCAGAATCAAGGGTGCGACATGTCACAGGTGCAACAAAGTTCTATTTCCCTATAATAAAATAATGTTCACATTTAACAATCAGATTATTTTTTATAATTTCTGTAAATTAATAAAAAAATTACTATATATTACATGTGGTAATCATCACCAGTAATCTACAATACATAAACCAAAATAAACAAAACAAACAAATAAAAATTAAATCTCTTTAATATTAGGGTAAGAGTAAAGTTAGAAATTAGGATAGGGCTTTATATATAGTAAAATTTATCAAGAAATTTTTTTTTGTATTAAAAAAAGTAGGTTATAAACAAAATTTTAGGTTAGAAGCAATTTTAGCATTTTTTTAAAAAATTCTTTGTTTTTGTTATACAAAAATTGATCTATATGTTACACCTGATTCTGAATTTTAATTGGCAAATTGATTACTAGTAATGATCACTAGTAGTGATAAATAGCAAACTCCATTAATAAAATAATATTTACATCTAAAGTTATATAAAATTAATTTTTTATCTTTCACAATGAGAATTAAAAAATTGGGATAACTATTTTATTTCTACTATTAGTCTATCAGACAATTAAGCAAAACCAATTCAATTCATTAGTTTATATTATCTTTCTTTTTGGTAATTTATTGCAAACCAGCTTTGCTTTAACAACATACCTTATATTACTTAAATACAGGAAAGCACTTATTTGCAATTTAATAGTTATTATATTAATATATGTTAATTATTAACAAGATATTTATTAATTAAATATTAAATAGCTATTTATTACTGAAACAAATCTTAAAATTTAACAATGTTATTTAGCAGAGGTGCTATAACATCCTGTTCTATTCTTGTAATTATATAAAATGCTAAATTTTTATTATGTCAGACCTTTCTATAATTACAAGTTGGTCATGCTTTATTTTGGTAATTATATAGAGGTGTGACTAGAAATAAAATTCTTGTTATAATCACATGACCAAAGGCCAATAAGTAACATATTTGCACATATTTGAAATACTATTAAAAAATTTAAAATGTTTGATAGTGAATAACTTTTGTTCCAATGGTCCAATTTGGAAAAACAATCACCAAAGTGTTTGACTCAATAAAACAATTCTAAAAAATCTAAAATCGTCCAAATCTAGTTATAAAATGCTAAAATCATAAAGGATTTTACTTAGATATTTAAATTTAACTTATTGAAATGAACATTTTGGTAATTGTTTCATCTAAATTGGACTACTGCATCAAAAGATATTTGTTATCAAACCTTTAAAAATTTTAATAAAAATTTTAAATAATAAATATGAATATTGGCCAATCAGATGTTATAATCCATATTTAGTTAAATTTTGTAATATAACGATAGTTTATTATTAGTAAAATTGACAAAAATCAAAATTTTTGCGTGATAGCAATTATAGGCGATTTGTGACTATAATGAGGTTTTTTACTATATTTAAGTTTGTTGCACAATATTGGGTGCTTATATAGAGGTGTGACTATATGGAATGTGACTTTAGAGAGATCAGACTGTATTAAATTATAATGTTAGTAGTCTTTACTCATCACATAAATTCTATATAATAAAAATTAACCTTTTAAAACAGTAATTATTAAACTATATTAAATATACTTTAAAAGCATCTTTAAAGAGTATTAAAAGTTTATGAATAATCTATTATCATATGCTTCATATTGATAGAGTAATTCTTGTTCTTCAGTAGTCCTTATATAGGTTATTGAGTAAGTTTGTAGAAGAGATTTAGTATAACTCCAGGTATTTTTTAATAGAGATCTATAATTTCAAAGTAATCTTTTTCATTGTCAGGTACTTTATTGTTTCCAAGATAGAATATCTTGACTTTATTCTTATTTATTGGGATAGTAATTTGGTTTCTTGCAAAAGCAGCTTTCTAGGCTTCAGGTTTAGTAAGAAGATCAAAGAAATCTTAAAAGTTTAACTTCTAAAAGTTTAACTCTTAAAAGTTTGAATATAATAACTTTTAATTAGAGTAGAGAACAGCATGTACTCTAAATATTTTACAGAACTTTTCATATTTGACAACAGCAGAGTGAGTACAAATTTTCTGAATATGAGCTAAGTTATTTATCTAATTAGTATTAGAGTTGGGTGTTTTTGGTAGAAATAAGTATATTATATAAAATTGTGTTTCTAACATTTTTTGTTAATGCAATAAGATAGGTTTAGGCTATCATTATTCATAGTTTTCATATTTCATATTTTTTTGTCTTTTCTAAAATGATCATCATGCTCTATATTATTCAGCATAATTTAGCATAATGGTGGCTATTTCTAAAAAATTTGCAGAGTATTCTGTTATTGTTTTTTAAATTTTGTATTGAAAAAATTTTTTGACTTTGCTCATATTCTAATTTTATATCAGTAAATACTGATTACTATATTTTAACTATCAAATGTTGCCCATGAATTAGATTCTTGTTATTTATACTCTATTTAATCCAAATTAGATTATATCTTAATATTTTAAGTGAATTGTATTTTAGTGGGTTTTTGCTTATTTGAATTCTAAGGGGGCTTCCAGAAATCAGCTGATTTTTTTTACTATGAGCCCCACCCCTACCCCACCCACCCCCACCTGATACCCGATTAGCCAATCAGATTTATGATTATTAAAAAGTTAGATATAATATTTAATAGTAAATAGCTTTGTATCTACTAGGCCAATTTCAATGATTTAACTACCAAAATGATCCTCTTAATGAGAGGATTCTAGCAAGCCCAAAATCATTAAAATCTAATTACTGGATCCTAAGATCATAATAGATTTGTATTACTATAGAAGTTTTATAATTTATGTATTAATAAAAAAAATTATAAACCATTTATAGTAACTCAAATTTATTCTGATCAAAATCGGAAGGTAAATTCTGAGACTGGATTGAGATGAACAATTAAAAATTAATTTTTAATTGTTAATAACTTTTGGTCTACTGAGCCAATATCGATGATTTAACTACCAAAATGATCAGCTCAATAATAGGATTCTAGCAAGCCCAAAATCATTAAAATCTAATTACTGGATCCTAAGATCAGAATAGATTTGTGTTATTANTATTTAATCCAAATTAGATTATATCTTAATATTTTAAGTGAATTGTATTTTAGTGGGTTTTTGCTTATTTGAATTCTAAGGGGGCTTCCAGAAATCAGCTGATTTTTTTTACTATGAGCCCCACCCCTACCCCACCCACCCCCACCTGATACCCGATTAGCCAATCAGATTTATGATTATTAAAAAGTTAGATATAATATTTAATAGTAAATAGCTTTGTATCTACTAGGCCAATTTCAATGATTTAACTACCAAAATGATCCTCTTAATGAGAGGATTCTAGCAAGCCCAAAATCATTAAAATCTAATTACTGGATCCTAAGATCATAATAGATTTGTATTACTATAGAAGTTTTATAATTTATGTATTAATAAAAAAAATTATAAACCATTTATAGTAACTCAAATTTATTCTGATCAAAATCGGAAGGTAAATTCTGAGACTGGATTGAGATGAATGGTTGGTATAGCGGATCACTTTGGGCAGGTAACTTAGTTATCGCTTGGAGAGTCTTTTTTACACAGAATGTTAGTAGTCATATTTTGTACTTGTACAAGCCAGCTAGACTGCACAGTTCACAATAAAAAAAGGCAAGATCGCTGAATGCAAAAAAAAAACAAATTTATTCCAATCTCTGGATCCTGTGATTAGATTTTTATGATTTTGGGTTTTCTAGTATCCTCTCATTGAGCTGATCATTTTGGTAGTTAAATCATCGAAATTGGCCTAGTAGATCAAAAGTTATTAACAATTAAAAATTAATTTTTAATTGTTAATAACTTTTGGTCTACTGAGCCAATATCGATGATTTAACTACCAAAATGATCAGCTCAATGAGAGGATTCTAGCAAGCCCAAAATTGTAAAAATCTAATTACATGATCCAGAGATCAGAATAAATTTGTATTACTATAAATAGTTTATAATTTTTTAATAAATTATAAAACTTTTATAGCAACATATATCTATTTTGATCTTAGGATCCAGTGATTAGATTTTAATAATTTTGGCTTGCTAGAATCTTCTCATTGAAAGAATTATTTTGGTAGTTAAATCATTAAATTTGATCCAGTAAATTAAAAGTTATTAATTATTAAATATTGTTAATAAATTTATAATTTTGGTCAAAAATAATTTTTAAATTTGGCCAGAATTATAAAATTTTGGCTGGAATTATACCTGATACTTTGGCTGACCCACCCACCCCCTGAAATCAGCTGATTTCTGGAAGCCCCCTAATCTGTTTGACCCAGATCAGAATAATTTTTGACTAGTAACCTGTCAGGTGGGTAATCTGTACAGGTCATTTGAACAGGATTATAGTACTATATACATATCAGTAATCTAAAGAAATAGCTAATGGTTTGTTAAAGCTAATGTTCTCTACAAAATAGTTTTGGCTAAAAAAATGACAAAACTTTCCAACCAAAAATGTTAAGCACACAAACTCAAAATTAAAATAAAATATACTGTTTTTTCCTTCTATAAAGTACTCCTCTATAATCACATCATAGTAAAACCTTTTTATAATTACACCAAATCTGTAACTACTTTACTAATAAAATTATAAAAATATCTTTTTATTAGCACATCATAATAAAAACCTTTATACAATCACACAATTTGCATAATACAAACTGCGTGATTATAGAGGAGAAAGACAGTATATATATATATTAGGTAGCTGCATAGTGTGATGTAGTGCAGAACCAGTATGATCAGCTTTTGTACTTTTTGTACATTTTTTTTGTTCTTGTTTTTAATTTTTTTTTTGTTGTGTGTATTTCTTCTTTTAGCATTTAGGTATAAGTGTGGAGGTTAATTGTGGGGAGTAATGTATGTTTAGTAATTGTATGGGTTGTAGAAAATAACTAAATTAACAAGGGTATATGGCTGAAGGCCAAGTGACACAGGTCAATTCACGCAAAATTAGTTATTTACACAATCCCATATAATAACTATACTATTGTATAGGTCTGACGTAACAACCTGTGTGTCACCTTCACCTTAATAAAAAGCCAATTTTAATATTACTGCCATGAAATATTAATACACGATTATATAACAGCGTAATTAAAAAAAATCAATCCATAATTTAAATTATAAATTCTTTAGTGCAAAATATCAAACAACTAAATCAAAGTTTAGGCATAAACCTAATAAAGTAAAAAAATCACAAGAATTTTTTTTTAAAAAAAAGTCTAAACCTAATCTAAAAGCAAAAATATAATTACGCGTAGAAATTTTAAAAAAAAGCGAAAATTCAATAACATAATCTCGTTCGGTAAAAATTATATAAAGAAAGTAAAACAGAATAACTTATGATTTGGTATAATTAGAATTTAAAGAAAACAAAAACTTAGTAACATGCAATCCGCCTGAAAAAAGAATTATAATAAAATACGAATCTGTCTAATAAAGAATTTAAAGAAAGTAAAGATTAAAGGCGAAGATTTAATAATGTATGACTTATACAATAAAATTTAAAAAAGAAACCAATAAATAAAGAATTTGATTTCAATAAAGGGTGACAACAAGTAGAGAAGTTCCTTTCAATTTTACTAAAGAAAATAAGGAAGTAAGCTAGTATAGTGCTTATTCGAGTAAATCTTAGAAACTTATCTTTTAGTAACTAATAGAGTTAAATCGGTTAACATATATGCTCTCTCTCTCCTTCAGATGTTTAAAGTTGATTCTTCGGTTAATATCACTTTTCCAGGACTCTCATAGGGAGAGGGAGTAAAATGAAACGAATATATGAAATGAACATATAAAAATGAAAAAATATGGTTTAATTATATAGTGGTGTTGCTAGTGGTTTTTAACTTATACCCAATATTCACCATTCTCACAACATGCAGCATGTAATTATGGATGTGCATTGTAATTTATGTCGGTAATAGTGAAAAGGTGAATTAGTATGTAGTAGAATTATTACAATTTCTATTGTAAATTACTAAAAAAAATTCTTTACAAACTTACTTGGCATATAATACATTTAAAACTTGAGTTAACAATGAATTATTGTGGCTTCTATCAAGAATTACTGTAAAAAGTTCTCATACAATACTTGCTCGTTATTCTAATAATATAATATGTAGTTGGGGCGGAGTTAGTTGCGATTGAAATTATTATAGCTTCTATCATGATTTACTGCTATAAACCTTACTATTCTGGCGATACACGTATATATTAACGTTGTCCATATCTCAATCTAATTTCAAAAATACAAAGTGCACATAATAATGAAAGTCAATCTTTTAAATCTCGAATACAAAGTGTGCGTAACAAACAAAAGTCAATTTTTTTTTAAAAAAAAAAATTAATTCATAGTGATAGATCAATTACAAATTATGATGAATTTATTATGACTTAAACATGCAAATAAATAGATTGCTATAATTTTTCATATTTTAAATATTTTTATGGTCTTACGGTTTTTGGATACAGCAAATCAAAAACGGCAAAGTGCCAAAACTATTTTATAACTGATAGCAATCGATTTTTGACAAGTATGTAATGAGATCAGTATTCACCGGATCATAACATATTTATACACAATTACAAATATATTTTCCACACCATCGTTTACACATGCATGTGTTGTCATCCTGTGCCGTCAGAATCACTATAACCCTTCTATGAATTGGAAAAATGAAACCATTGCCCCACCTTAAAAAAAAGAATTCTTGAAAAAATCAGCATAGCGAACATCAAAAAAGTTGAACGAAAACCATCTTTTCGCATTTCATATTACAGAAGAACCGTAATCATACTGGTATATATCATGCGCACACACACCTATAGGACTATACATGAGGACGAAAGCATTTCAGGTTCTAAAACCCGAAATTAAAATTTGAAGACGAAATTGTTTTTGACCTATTTTACTTGAAAGACGAAATTATTTGATACTTTTTTTGAATAGACGAAATTATAAGGAACATATCTCTATAAATTTTATTTGCTCTTCCTTATAAAAAATTTTAATTTTATCTAATGAAGACGAAATAGGCCTTTTTCAAAAATCAATTTCGGTGGCATCACTATATAGGACGTATGTAATTTTCCCACGATGACAATTTCTTCACACATATGCACAATGAAGCAATTACACGTAATTATAAGATATTGGGCGCGCAGCAGCCAATATCAAGGGATCAGTTAAGGTTGCATAATGATCGGGCACCATCATGCCGCTATCGCGGCATGATGGTACTCGATCATTATGCAATCTTAACTGATCATATGATATTTTCCAATACCTACTAAAATAGGAAAAATATGATAAACATAGTAACTTCCAAAATAGGAAAAAATATAGCGCACCAAAAAGTTAAACGGAACCATCCCTCCACATTTCATGTGATCATACTGGTATATATTTACTATACCATCATTCAATATACATTAACATGCACTTGTTGTCATCCGTGTCGTCAGAATCACCATAACCCTGCAAAAATCAGGATAAGCGACATCAAAAAAGTTGAAGGAAACCATCTCTATACACATTTCATGTTATACAAGAAACGTGATTGTACTGGTATATATAAATTAAAATAATATGAATATAACAATGCTAATATTTTTGATATAATTTAGTAATCATTGCATATTTCTCATAACATATAATCATGACCATTTATGCTATTCAATTTTTGAATGTGCAAAATGATTGGTAAAAATATACTGGATGACAATTTTATTATAAGGAGATAGAATAAGTCACTCATTTGACTTAAAGAATATAGTAAAGAATTGATCAACTTTAGTAAAAGATTTTTATTCTTCTGCTTAAAATTAAGAACTAAAACTTTAAACAAAAGAGTATTAAATTCCAAAAAATATATATTTAAAATTTAAAGTGACTTTTATATGTATCTTTTAAATAAATTCCAAAAATATACAGTTAACTCTCTCTAATCCGAACTGCCGGGACTGCTTTTTTTTTACTATGTAAAAATTTGAAAAAGTTCAGTTTTCAAAAAGTTATATATGACTTATCAGAACTTTATAATAAAATTTACAAATGTTCTAGGAGATTTTGTTCAGTTCAGAGAAAGTTTAATAGTGTTCAGTTTAAAGAGGTTCGGATTAGAGAGAGGTGACTGTATATTTAAAATTTAAAGTAACTTTTATATGTATCTTTTAAATAAATTCAATTTAAATAATTTTTTTGCATAATTTTGCATAAAATTGGATAAGTTAACTCATTTGATCTATAAATAATTGTACTCAGTTGGATATATCTCTTAACTATTATAGAATATATTGTAAATATTATTATTTAAAACAAAATTTTTAAACCAAAAAAATTTCTATAAAATTTTTAAAAACATTAATTAACCAAATTTTTTGTATAAATTATATAGATTTAAAATACTTTAAAAAATATTTAAACAAAATAACTAATTTTATAAATTAATACATATTTGTATATTGTTTTTTTAAATGAACTACTGTCAAGCTAAAGTTATACCTTTTTTTTTGAGTTTTTGGTAACATAAATAAAGTAGTGATGTAGCAAAATAGGTATATGATTAGATATAGTATTTATAAAGTTGGTATATTAATGTATTTAAATAATAATAGAAGAACCAAAGATTGTATTATAACAATTTTATAAACAATATATTTAGACAATTCCATTTATAAAGGTTACAAATTTAACAAATAAGTAAAATAGGCAGAATTTTTAAATAGTGCTTTACAATATTAAATTCTAAATTAGAAAAATAAAAGGTTCTCTGGATTAATTTTAAAACCCCTTATAATACTTTAAATATTTAGAATTTGATATGCTTAAACATGCACGGGTATCCAAAAAAACTTTGAATATCAAAAACATACAGTTACCTCTCTCTAATCTGAACAGGCCATTCCAAAGATTTGTTCAGTATAGAGAAAGTCCAGAATATAAAATTTCACTTTATAAACCAAATAATAATAGAAATTTTAGTATATAAAGAGTTAATAATAAAAACAATTAAATAAACCTGTTTTATATATAATCTATTGTATACTGTAATATATATTGTATAAAAAAAAAACTGCTTTATACTATTTTTTTAATTTTTGTATTATTGCAATTTCATTTATTGCATATATGACCTGTTGACCTGGTCATAACCTGGGTTACTATTAGGTCACTATTATCTGATCTGGGTCATGCCCCAGATTAAATATCTAACCTGTCAGATTACTACATCTGCAAAAAAAAATATGCGCAAACCTCCATAAGTTTTTACGAGAGGGTAAACTTATGAAAATTTTACGAAAGGGTAAACTTATGAAAAACTTACGATTAGTTCAGAGTATTATGTAGGAGTAATAATTACAAAAGTTTACACTAAGTAACTTTAGAGTATTATGAAAGTGTAATAATTACAAATATTTATGGCATTGTAAATTTGAAATATAGCAAAATGTAATTAGTCAAAAACTAATGAAAAAATGCATAAAACTATGAGGTATTATGAACAAAAAACTTGCGAAAACTGGAAATATTTCGCAATATTTTGCATATTTTTGCAAATTTTCAAAATTTTTTAAAAAATAAATAAATGATATATATATTCATATAATTATACTTTTTACAGGTATTTCGTAATATTTCACAATATTTTGCAATATTTCGCAAGTTTACGCAATTTAATATAAAATTTTATATTTATTTATTATTATTATACACTATATTTTACATTTATTAAATATACATTTTAATTAATATTACATATTTTATTATATATTACATTATTATACAGTATTATTATTACATTATTACAAATATTTTAAACTACTTTCGCACTTCGTTACATCTAATTCTATGGTGTGCCAAGTCACTTCTCATCAAATTCTGATTGCGTTTTTAAAATTTTATAACTATAAAGTCCAAAGATTTATTTAATAAATAACTGAAAAAATAAATTTTTATCTTTAGCTCTATCAAACTTATCGGTTAAAATTTTTTAAAAAATCCAAATATCAAAATTATATAACATTAAAATTTAAAAAATTTATACAATTTATTATGTAAGCTATAAAATTGGCGCCTTGTTGTTACATATAATTTATATCAAAATTGGCATTACATATATTCGATCTACATAAAATTGGTGTGAAACTGATAATCAACAAAAGTCACTACATAGTAAAGTCTAAATTTTACTAAGAAAATCGAAAAAAATTGATTAAGTAACCTTATTCAGCAGATCAAAATACACTTAAGTCAAATTTTTATAAGCATTGGAGAATTTTTTACTAATTGACTTTTGATTATTACGTTTGACAGAAAAATTAAAATTTTTTAAAAAAATATATTCGCTCCACAATTGACAAAAGTTGTTACATAGTAAAGTCTAAATTTTACTAAGCAAATCGAAAAACATCGATTAAGTAACCATATTCAGCAGATTATAATACACTTACCACAAAATTTTTAGAAGGTTTAGAGAATTTTTATTAATTGACTTTTAATTTTTACGTTTGACGGAAATATTAAAGTTTTTTAAAAAAATATATTCGCCCCACAATTAACAAACGTTGCTACATAGTAAAGTCTAAATTTTACTAAGCAAATCGATTAAAATTGATTAAGTAACCTTATTCAGCCAGCAGATCAAAATACACTTACCACAAAATTTTCATAAGTATTGGAAAGTTTTTATTAATTGCCTTTTGATTTTTACATTTGACTGAAAAATAAATTTTTTAAAAAAATATATTTGACGAACACTTCAATATCATTGGCAATTTAGACTATATATATATATAGGACGTGATAGATGGCGGACCCCCATAGGAAATTATGTGATTTACTGCACTTTCCTAATTTATAAAAATTATTCACATTACATGACCCATAGTATTTGGGCTATAATGGCAGATAATTTAGGCTGAGTTACAAATTTTTATATATAGCCAAATTTAAATTTGGTGCATCTTGGATATATCTAGCCAAATTTGGCGTACCTTGAATATATCTAGCCAAATTTGGTGCAATTTGATGAGAGGTGACTTGGCGCACCATATTACTATATACAAAAAACTAGCCCTACACACTTATTTTCGCTTCTTTGTTTTCTATCATTCTTGAAAGTATCAGAAGTCTTAGTTGGCATGTGCAAGGTTTCGAAAAGTTGATTGTTTTTTTCACAAAGTGCCAAAATAAAATAAATTAATAAAAAAATTTTAAAAATAATTCAAAAAAAAACAAAAACAAAAAACACAAAACGAAAAAATAAATGAAGCAAAACCTTGCAAGAACTTGCAAAAACTTGCAAAAACTTGCA
>QKWP01000133.1:388064-412447 GCA_003550325.1 Gigaspora rosea | reverse complement strand
CTACATAGTAAAGTCTAAATTTTACTAAGCAAATCGATTAAAATTGATTAAGTAACCTTATTCAGCCAGCAGATCAAAATACACTTACCACAAAATTTTCATAAGTATTGGAAAGTTTTTATTAATTGCCTTTTGATTTTTACATTTGACTGAAAAATAAATTTTTTAAAAAAATATATTTGACGAACACTTCAATATCATTGGCAATTTAGACTATATATATATATAGGACGTGATAGATGGCGGACCCCCATAGGAAATTATGTGATTTACTGCACTTTCCTAATTTATAAAAATTATTCACATTACATGACCCATAGTATTTGGGCTATAATGGCAGATAATTTAGGCTGAGTTACAAATTTTTATATATAGCCAAATTTAAATTTGGTGCATCTTGGATATATCTAGCCAAATTTGGCGTACCTTGAATATATCTAGCCAAATTTGGTGCAATTTGATGAGAGGTGACTTGGCGCACCATATTACTATATACAAAAAACTAGCCCTACACACTTATTTTCGCTTCTTTGTTTTCTATCATTCTTGAAAGTATCAGAAGTCTTAGTTGGCATGTGCAAGGTTTCGAAAAGTTGATTGTTTTTTTCACAAAGTGCCAAAATAAAATAAATTAATAAAAAAATTTTAAAAATAATTCAAAAAAAAACAAAAACAAAAAACACAAAACGAAAAAATAAATGAAGCAAAACCTTGCAAGAACTTGCAAAAACTTGCAAAAACTTGCACTCATTTCTCTAAAGAAGCGTTTTTGAAAATTTAGAAATTGCTGGAGGTGTGTTCTTGAAAGTATCAAAAGTCATAGTTGGCATGCACAATGTTTCAAAAAGGTTTGTTTTTCTCGCAAAGTGCAAATAAAATAAATAAATAAAAAAATTTTAAAAATAACAAAAAAAAACAAACCAAAAAACACAAAACGAAAAAATAAATGAAGCGAAACCTTGCAAGAACTTGCAAAAACTTGCAAAAACTTGCAAAACTTGTAAAAACTTGCGCACATTTCTCTAAAAAATTGTTCTTGAAAATTTAGAAAGTGCTGGGAGTAGAGGTTGGAACCGGTTTTAAATATTCGAGTTTATCACATCTAAATTCGAGTTTATCACACCAAAATTCGAGTTTATCACGTCATTTATTAATAGTTGATGTGATAAACTCGAATTTTGGTGTGATAAACTCGAATTTAGATGTGATAAACTCGA
Organism: Gigaspora rosea; assembly: GCA_003550325.1. Taxonomy (NCBI): domain Eukaryota; kingdom Fungi; phylum Glomeromycota; class Glomeromycetes; order Diversisporales; family Gigasporaceae; genus Gigaspora; species Gigaspora rosea. The sequence continues at coordinate 411,230 of QKWP01000133.1, read as the reverse complement.
ATATTTAAAACCGGTTCCAACCTCTAGCTGGGAGTGTGTTCTTGAAAATGTCAGAAGTCGTAGTTGGCATGTACAAGGTTTCAAAAAGTTGTTTGTTTTTCTCGCAAAGAGCCAAAATAAAATAAATTAATAAAAAAATTTTAAAAATAAACCAAAAAAACAAAAACAAAATGCATGAAATGAAAAATAAATAAAGCGAAACCTTGCAAGAACTTGCAAAAACTTGCAAAAACTTGCACCCATTTCTCTAAAGAAGCATTCTTGAAAATTTAGAAATTGCTGGGTGTGTGTTCTTGAAAGTGTCAGAAGTCGTAGTTGGCATGCACAAGGTTTCGAAAGTTCGTTGTTTTTCTTGTAAAGTGCCAAAATAAAATATTAAAAAATAAATAAATAAAACAAAAACAAAAAATGAAAAACAAAAAAGTGAAAAAAAATCAAAATAGAAGATCTACAGTTGCCTCTCTCTTATCCGAACAGGCCGTCCCAAGAGATTTTGTTCGGTATAGAGAAAGTTCGTAATATAAAATTTCTCTTTCTAAACCGAACTCTAATAAAAATTCGGTATATTAAGAGTTACTAATAATTTTTTTCTTACTAAGTTAACAATACATGTCCACTAATTGAAAGTTGTAGAGCTCGTCGAGACGCTTCTAACGGTGGTTAGATCATCCAAATCGGCCCAGTGGATGGCGAGATATCGTCGAAAAACGATTGGCCGACTATATAAAAATCCGTGACGGAAATTTCATATGAAAATCACTATAGGCGAAATGTGCGCGTGCTCCATCTAAAACTTTTTTTCTTACTAAGTTAACGATACATGCCCACTAATTGAAAGTTATAGAGCTCGTCGAGGCGCATCTATCGGTGGTTAGACCATCCAAATCGACCCAGTAGATGGCGAGATATCGTCGAAAACCGATTGGCCGACTATATAAAATCTCTATGTAAACAAATATTGTTTACATAGAGATTTTATATAGTCGGCCAATAGTTTTTCGACGATATCTCGCCATATACTGGGTAGATTTGGATGATATAACCACCGTTAGATGCGCCTCGACTAGCTCTACAACTTTCAATTAGTGGGCATGTATCGTTAACTTAGTAAGAAAAAAAGTTTTAGATGGTGCACGCGCACATTTCGCCTATAGTGATTTTCATATGAGATTTCTGTCATGGATTTTTATATAGCCGGCCAATCGTTTTTCGACGATATCTCGCCATCCACTGGGCCAATTTGGATGATCTAACCACCATTAGAAGCGTCTCGACGAGCTCTACAACTTTCAATTAGTGGACATGTATCGTTAACTTAGTAAGAAAAAAAATTTTAGATGGACGACGCCTCATTTCGCCTATTCTCCAGTGAATATCAATTAATTATATAATAAATTTTATTCGTAATATAAAATAAATTTAATTAAATAAAAGATTAAATGTACTGATTAACTTGAGTTTGGATCTGGAATAGAAAATTTACTATGCTAATTCGGTATATCCAGAGGAAATATATTATAAAAATATTTGTTCTGAATGTTTTAGTTCAGATTATCAAGAGTTCGGTATATAGAGGGCCGGATTAGAGAGAGGCAACTGTATATATTATATGGGCAGCCGTCAATTGAAATCAAGCAAATCAACATTTGAAAAAAAATTAATTTCTTAACTTTCACAGCTTATATCTCAATGAATTTTAAAGCTATCTTAATGATTTAATATTCAAAAGAAAGCTTAGATCATAAGCTTTCTTTTGAATATTAAATCATTAAGATAGCTTTAAAATTCATTGACATATAAGCTGTGAAAGTTAAGGAATTAATTTTTTTTCAAATGTTGATTTGCTTGATTTCTATTGACGGCTGCCCATATAGTAATTGGACCTGTGTGAGTGTTCACTCGGGTTACCCAGGTTGTATAGTTGCAACTCGAGTGGGTCACCTATTGGGTAGAAACAAAGACCCTATGTGACATTCTAAGATTTGGATGTCTAGGCAAAATGGCATTTTTTCTTTTAAATTTTTTTTTGTTCATTTCACATAATGTGTACTATGCCATATGGGCGATTATGCATTAAACGGGCTTATGAAATTTTTTCATGTTTTTAAAAAATTTAATTTTTTCCCAAGTTTTTTTTTTTTGGTTCATTTGATACGATGTGCATTACGTCGTATGGCAGATTACGGATCAAATGGGCTTATAAATTTTTTTTCATTTTACATAATGTGTATTACGCCGTATAGCAGATTATGCATCAAACGGGCTTATGAAATTTTTGATTTTTTTTTTATATATATATTTTAGACATCCTGAACTGTTTGACCTGGCATGACCCATACAGGTCACCCGATCTGGTTCAGAATACTAGATACAGCCTGTATATATAGTTTATAACCAACTCATCAGGTCACTATATAGATGACCTGTGGATGACCTGTAGGTTGATCCAGGAGTAACCTATAGGTGACCCACAGATTGACTAACTGAGTGGGCCATAGATCGATCTGGGTTATCTACCAGACTTTCAGACCGGACTCAAACTTTCAGATCAGACTCGAACCAAGCCAAAAATTTGATATTCGGACTTGGACCGGACTGAGTTGTAAAATAGTTTGAGTCTGAGTTTAGTTCGAAATTCGAACCGAACTCAGAATTGCCTCAAGTCTGGCCTCAGTTTGGGTCTGTTGGAGCCTAGTATTAACTATAAATTCTGCTAGTTAGCTAAACCCCTCAGTTTGGCTAATATTGTCTATAGCTATAACTGGTTATAACAGTACCCAAAATATATATAGATAGATCAGATTAATTATAAAATTACCAAAAATAGAAAGATCTATAGAAAAACTAAAAAAATTACTATAAATAGAAAAGATTTGTATATAAAACACTAAAAATAAGCAAATAAGCCAGATTGTCTCCAGGAATAAGAAGGAGTCCTAAGGGCTCTTTCGAAAAGAGACCCGGGTGGTTGAACTAACTGCATAGGTAATGCAAACATCTGTTGAATCTGTTGAAAGTCTAGGTGTGTACTGAATATCAGAGGGTTTAAATAGGCAATTCCTGTAGTTGGGTTGCAGGTATGGCATCTAGTGTGGAACCTTCAGGCAGACCACTTAAATTAGACACTAAAAGTGTACATATAGCTAGTTGTACTTTCATTCATGTAGAATCCAGATGCATAAACACAATAAGTATATGGCCCAAAACAGGCGCTTTGAAATCGAAAAAAACCAAAAATAAGCAAACTAATACCTGACCTATCTATGTATATTTTGGGGTCCTGTTATAACTGGCTATAGTTGTACTGCAAACTATATAAAGCAAAAGCCAGTAACTAAAAATAGAAAGAACATACCAGCAAAATTAAAAACTGTTAAAAATAGTTTGTTAATCTGAATAGCAAAAAATTTTTACTTATTTCGTCTTTAAACTTCTGTTTTATTTTTCTGATTTTAAAATTTTAATATACAAATATATTGATTTTTTTAAACTCTTAATTATTTTCAAAATATGCTATTTTTTAAATTCTGAAACCCCTTATATAATGAATTATCCTATTTATTGGTAGTGATTTTCTCATGATCAGCCACATTTTCTTTTTGGTTAAAACTAGAATAAATATCGATATTAAAAAGGATAGCATGTTACTTTAGCATAGCATTTATAATATGTATTTTTTAATGTTCAATCAAATGCAGAATTTTGCAAATTCTCTATCCTAAATGGCAGGTAACTATACACTCTATCAATTGGTATGACTATGTTCCTGGTACTCTGTCAATTTGTATGACTATGTTTCTTAACCATTTTTACAGGTTTATATTATAGGTTTCATCCTATCATATAATAATTATCGATTATTTTCTGTTACTAGATTTTTTTGCATTATTAATTTATACTTATGTTTCTGTTTTCTTATGTCAAGTATACCTGTTTGCTACCAAAAATAATAAGTCTTAATTACTTTGTATATTCTTAAAGTTTTTGCAAAAATACAAAGCTTGTATTATTCAAAATAAATTAAAATTACTTGCATATAGTTTATATACGTATATATGCAATAATTTAACAGTCATCCAATTTGTTACATCTAAAATTTTTATCATATGATTTTTATAAATTATACATGGGCCCTCAAAAGTAGAAACCAGACAATTTAACAATTTTTTAAAAATTAACCTATTTGATTGATTAGGTGTAAAATTTAAAGCCCAAACCTTTTTACTTAATAATGAAAGTCTGATTACTTAATAAATTTTTGTGGGATGTAGCATAATAACAGGTACAGAGTTCGAATCCCACTGGAGACAATTTCAAATAATTTAATTGTGTTATATAACCTGGATTTTAAGCTCGGGTCTCCAAATCTGTTTTCTAGATTACACCAACTCATATTGGGAGCCCTGGCACTGTATTACACACAGAATTGGGTGCATAGATCCTGGAGAGTGCAGGTGGTATATTACACACAGAACCAGAGGACAAAAGGAAACTATACTTGGCAAGACCCAAGTAAAGAGGTAGCCAGACTTTCAATAGTATCAGAACAGGAATTGGATGAGGACTAACTGGCGGTGGACTGACTGGAAGCAGGCTTATGACAAAGGGTTTATAGCGGCTCTACCAACCAGACCGCCAGAGTCACACCAGAAAAAAGATCAAGTGTTTTAGAATCATGTATCAGGGGAAGTAAGTCCCTGGGTTCACCAGGGCAGACCAACTCTTCTGGGTCCTCAGATTGGAAGTAAGACTGCAACCAGGGGAAAGAAAGCTTCCAGGGGAAAGAAACTGAAAAAAGAATAGGGTGGTACTGGGGTCAGGTGAACTTTACAAGGGCAAAAGTAGGTAGTGATAGTGGTTGCAGGTAATTCCTGACATAAGCCATTGAGAAGCTTACAATTATATAGCAAGAATAATTCTTGAGTAAATCTCAATAATCAGTGCTTGCAAAATGAGGACATGGACAATATGGACCTTTGGACATGGAAGCCTATATTTTTTATTGAACATAAGGCACTTAGTCCAAATCAACGCATAAGCTTACAGTTCCGAAAATTCAGAATAAATTGAAGATAGCATAGCAGGCTTTCATTGTGATTGGCCAATTTTTGCAGATCTTCTCGTGATATCGTAAGACTTTATTGGTTAATCGAAAATTTAAACTTTAACTAAATCACGAACCCAGTAAACATAAAAATAAATATCTGCGACTAAATTAATACTAAAAGAAGTCTTTATTATTAAATCTTGATAAATTTATGCCTAAAACTATAACTTGTTGCTGACAAAATTCAGGCAAACCAAGTTTTATTAAGGAATCCTAATGCACTATTGAACAAATTAAAAAAAAATAAAATAAAATAAAAATAATAAATAATAAAAACAAAAAAATAAAGCAATAAATATGCAATAAATGGTTAAACCTATTCTAAAACACTAGTAAAATATTAATAATAATAATCCGACACGAATAACTTTTAATGCTATCAGACTGATATTTAATTTGATTTAATAATCGTTATACAGTTACAGTACCACTACTTTAATTTTCTCAAAAAATCTATATGCATTATGCCTTTCATATTATTAGCCTATATTATACGGAAGCATGTTTCTTTGTTTGTTGGGATTACGAAGAATAAGTTTTCACAAATAAAAGACAGCTTAAATTGCTTGATTCATTATACCCATGGGCTAAACTTAAACGTTCAAACTTACCTATCATATAGCTTTCGAATTACTTCGAGCATTACCAAATTACTTCGATAGATAAAACAAGTTATGCGCTTTTAAATTATTTGATTTTAACTCTTACCAATTCGTACTCGTGATTATCAATTCAGTTTTATGCCTGCTAAACGTTACGCTAATATGAAGAACATACCGTATTATCACGAAATAACGCGCAGGGACGCTATTTCGAGGTTCGGCCTGAATTAAGCTTAATTTAGGCCGAAATTTGTCATTTCACCCCTGCGCGTTATTTCACGATAATACGGTATTGTGTAACATTCCGGTCGCCAATCAGATTTAAACCCCCATGCTAATGAAGCTAAAATTATAGCGAAGCTCCGAAATATTCCGAACATTTCAATAAAGTAGATATGGACATGGACACTATTTGAATTAGTCCATGCCATATTTGTCCAAGTCCAAATAAAATTTTCACTGAACATAGTCCAAATGAATGATCAATAATATTACCTTTTTATTATTGATTTTTATATAAAAATTTTGAGAATAGCTAAAACTACATCATATTACTTGTGCCCTATTTAAACCACTAAGAATCACATCTAGGTTAGTACTTTGAGAACATGCAATATCAGCACTTACGATAGTTCTTCGGACAACTATATATACGTACATACATGCGTTAATTTTTATCTCAGAACTACTATGAATGCAAAAAACATTGACATATAAAATCATTCTTTATAAAGTAATGAAAAAAAACCACCTTTTAACGCTTTCTAACCAATTTTGAGATTTTTGATTCTAATTAAAACTTGACTACGTAAGTACATTAGAGATGGTCAAGGTAATAACTTTTTACACAAATGTCACAATTACCCCAACAAACCAAATTTTTTTGTGCACCAATCAAATTGAAATCATGTGTAATACTACAAAATATACGACTAAAACAAACCAAGAATTTTAACATAGGTTGATATTATTATTATTAGCAAAACCTGTGTTGCTAGCATGTTTAAAAAGTGCCTTTTTTTTTACAATAATAACAGAAATTTATATTGTAATGATAAATAAACGTCCACAAACTTTGCAAATAATGAAAATCTTGTTTATGATATAACTTTCAAAAACCTCCAATTTTCTAACTATCCAATCACACCAAATTTTGCACAGCCACGTGATATAACAATAAAATGTTGTGATCATGTGTAGTAACACAAAAATTACCAAAACAATAAATAATGGAAAGAAATTATTTTCTTTTAATTAAAATTTTTATTAAAGAACATTCGTTACTAGCAAGTTTTAAATAAGTTATGTGTTTGTTGATTGTTTAACTCATAGGATTTATTGGTTAAATATTGATAAAAAAATTGTCAATTAGAATGAATATGTACTATATATTATCGAATATGGTTAATAAACCTAATAAACCAGGTATACATTTAAAAAAAACAGCTATTCAAATTCATGACTCTGTAAGGGCCCAAAGTGAAAATATTTGCATTTAAAGACTTGAATTTTGAAAACTAAGAATCAAAAAATAACTTGTTTTATTATGATAGTGGCTCTTCAAATACTGTATTATCGCCGTCTTATGTACTGCTTTATACATTTTATGTTATATTCTTTCGCATAATGAAACTTTCTTTTAATCAAAATACAGTTCGATGAGGTTAAGCTGATATTTATCAATATTGCAATTTTTTTCGGTTCTGAATTAATAAGTCATCTTATATCAAAACTCGGTAAAAAAAAATGAATCATATTTGGTGAGGATTACTATGCATTAATCAAAGATATTTAGAACTGCAAAAACTCATTTGTATTCGTAGAGAACATTAAATTGCCATAAAAATTAGCAAAGTTTTAGAGTTTTACATGTAAGAAGCTAAGAGAATAATTACAATATTGATTAAAAAGTAATACATTTAATATAAATTTAAGTACTAAAAACTTGTAACCTAATTAGTTACGATAAATTTGACCTTGATTGTAAAATTTTTCAAAATTTCGACCCCTATACATAATTCTTTGAAATTATTTTCATTCATCGGGCCCTTATATGTAAATTTCCCAAATTTTATTATGTCACAGAGTTAACTGTATTTATCATTACACAGTATATATCCATTAATTTAATAGTTATGTGTAAAGAACATTTATTAGGCGAAATATCACATAAAGTGACAAATTAGCACATTATCAGTTGAAGTATATAATTAGAAATCGTCACAATGTGTGATGTGACTTTTTACATAATAGGTAATTGCCTTGCCCATCTTTAAAGTACAGCATACCGTTGTTGTGGCCTTGGGAGAGACTTCCAGAACTGAACTCGTATGCCAATTTAACTACTGGGCCACAATCATTAAGGGTTCGGAAATTTATAAATGAGTGTATTTTATTAAATATTTTTTGGGAGAGCGATTTTATTAGATTTATTTGGGAGAGCGAATTATATACATGTGCGTGTGTAAGAAAATTATATACAAGGAAAGAAGAAAAACTTAAAAGAATAAAACTAAAAATAAAACTAACTGTCTCTTCTCTTCATATAACGATCTTTTTATATTCCCACCAGAATTACCCGTTTATCCAGAATGAGGTAAGAGCTACGAATATTTACAAGAAATGTGGTAATGGGAATTTACTACACAGAAATGTAGTAATGGGAAAAAGTGAAGTAATGGTTCGCGGAAAATGTAGTCACTGAATCGGGTAACGTACGATCATCAAAATGTAGTAAACGATGCGGGTAACCGATCGATCTCCAAATGTAATCATTAATCTCGTGACTAACAGCCGGTCTAAAATCGATCCCTATCGGCATATAAAAAAATTCGACCAACACCGTATGATTTTTTGTCCTACATCAAATTATTGGGAAAAATTATTTCTTCTAAAAACAGAATAACAACAAAAGATTGTCAAATTTAACCTGCGAATTTAATTCACGTATGCAACTTACATTGCATATGCAAAATAATCTGGAACTGAAAATATTGTGTAATACAAACATAACCACATTTTTCTCAAAACGGTAGTTTGGTCTTTGGTACAACTTTTATAAAAGGAAAGGATAATTAAAGCCATTTTGTACGTACGTACGTACGATTCCCAATACCAATAATTCTTGGCAAAGATAAAATTGTGTTCATGTACAATAATTTATTGGTCGTACAGGTCATGTGCAATTAATGAAATCTAATTCAATTTTCTTTTTTAGTCACACCGATACTATAAAAATGGCTTGTGTTTTTGTTTTACAAAAGGAGATTTAAACAAAAGATCAACCTGAAAAAATATCTGTTAGATGTTGCACTCGTACATACATACAATAAGCACAGCACGCACGTACGTACGTACGTACAGTGCGTGAATTATAAATTATTCAGTGAATTATTTTGACAATAGTTGAACAGTTATTAGCATGAATCCTTTTGCATACTCATTATAAGCATAGTGAACTATTTTTTTCTATTTATATATAGTTTTTTTATGCCTAATAAAATTAGTTTTTTAACCGGTTTATCATTACGATGTCAGCATTTTCTCCTGCCAGTCGCTATTTCCAGAGCAGTGTCGTTATTGGTGATAGGATATACTTCTTAGGTGGTGTAGGAGCTTCAGGCAAAGGCACTAGTGATTTTTTCTATTTGAATGTTTCTTCACCATTCAATACTGTAAATCTTCAATGGACTGACCTCACAAGTGTTGCACCTATACCTGTCCTTAGTGCTTTCTCTCCTTCTTGTGTTGGTGGGAGTAGCGGTTCTACCATTTTTTTATTCGAACATCGTAGTACAAATAATGTTAATTCAACTACTCTAGTGACCTTTACTCTTGATACAAATTCTCCCAAATGGACTAATGCAATAACATCAGGTACACCACCAGTCAGACAGGAAATGACTGCGGTTGTTGATAAGAATGGTAAAATATATATTAATGGTGGATATGATCCATATATAACTCAGAAATCATATAATAACACCTACATATTGGATTCTTTGAAATTATCTTGGACTAATGGTAATAATGCTCCAATTATTCGATCTGATTGTACAGCCACAATTCTACCAAGTGGTCTTATTGTATATATTGGAGGAACAAATGATGATACAACAGCTACAGAAATTGACATGACAAAAGTAATTAAATTTTGATAATTGTGTTAAATCCTTGATTATTTTAATAAGACTTATTATTTCTTACTAGATTACAACTTATGACACTAATTCTGGAGTTTGGTCATCAATGGTAGGTAAATGAACTGCCAATGCAAAAATTTTAGAACAATATTTTGTTTTGAATAAGCCATAGTATACAAATTTATCATGTACAGTTTAGATTTATGTAATTGATATAAATTTGTTACGAGTATTATCGTGTAGAAAATATGTGATACTTTTCGATTTATTTATGTTAAAGCACGATAAAGTGGAACCAGAATAATCTGCTAGTTTTTGCTTTTATTCCATCCCTATCCAAACTTATCAGATATGGTGTCTGTTATAAAAAAGTCATGATGTTTGAATAAAGTATATAGAAATCATAAAAATTTGCACGACAGATGAATGACTGTCATAGTTAGAAAAGTGTATTCTCAACGTAACAACTACTCATTAAATATGGAAGGGATGGACAACTCTATGTTTAGTTAATTTATTGAAAACATGTTATTTATCTTTGAGATATTTATTTTTATATTGTATTTTTGATATTTATGGAATATTAGACTGCAGGTGGTGACGTAATTACGGCTCGTCAATCTCATAGTGCCGTGCTTGGTATGTAATAAAATGTAATAATACAATATAATCAAGTATTTATTATTTTATTCATAACTAAAATTGCTATTTGATTTTTTTTTGTTTTCAGGCAAGGACGGTTCTATTATTATCTATGGAGGTGGTGCCAAAAATCTTACTGTTGCTGCAACTCCGGTTATGGCTACATTGGATACAAGTACTACACCTTACAAGTGGTCGGCAAAACAATCTTCAGGCACATATACAGCACCACCTCTTGCCTTTCATTCAGCTCATATGATTGGAAATTATATGATCTTGGCATTTGGTGATTATATTTGTTAATTGAAATTTTATATTGCTGATTTTTTGTCGAAAACGTTATTAAATATTTCATTTTCTAGGTGCCAGCTTTTCAGGTACAAAATTCGATATAGCAACTGCCCCTAATAATAATATTTACTTATTGGACACTTCAACTTATACATGGGTTTCATCAATTGAAAAAAATCCAAATACTTCTAATAATGTTACTCCTAATCAAACCGGTGGTTCTTTTCCATCAAATACAAAAAGCAGCACATCTACTACTTCTTCGTCTAATAATAATCCCCTTAATCTTCCATTAATTGCTGGTATTGGCGGTGTACTTGTCATTTTCGTTATAGCTGCAAGCATTGTAGGCTTTATATTTTATAGGAAATATCGTAAATATCGTCCTGATGATGAACCTTATATCGCTACTCCGGGTACGGGTGATCGCGAACGCGAGTATAATCGGGAATATAATGATCATATTGATTATATTGCTACTCCGGGTACGGATCTTCGCGAGTCAAGATACACGAATTCTACTCACACTTCAGTTACAAATCAACATGGTACTCCTTCACCTACATGTATTTCCTCTCCTGGCTCAAGCATGAATCAATACGCCGTTTATCCCCCTTCAAATACAAGTTCCATGTATCATACTGATGTCACAAATCTTATGCATCAACCTAATCGATCTAGTGCCTCTGGTACTACCTTCCTTTATCCTGGTACTCCCGTTCCAGGTACAGGTACCATGTATAATCAAGGTGCTTATACTCAAGGTGGACCTACTCATGTTGTTTATGCCCAAGGTGGACCTACTCATAGCATTTATTCGCAAGGCAGTGCTACTCATGATGTTTATACCCAAGGCGTTCTTACTCAAGTTGGTCCCACACATGGTAACCATGGTCTTCTTGCAAATGTTAGTGATGAGGTTTCTACGACGGGTACACGTTCCGTATATAGTAATACTTAATAGCTAATTCTAATGTATACTTTATGAAATATATATATAATAATATTCTAAACACTGTATAAATTAATTAGCTAGTTGAGGATAGCAAAGCTGGATGCTTCAGTTTTACGAAATTTGCAAAATGATAAATTCACCATCCAAAATTTAATCTAAGTTAGATAATCATCGAATACCAAAAATCTTTGTTTAAAAATATATTGAAACACTTTTAATTTAATTTTTAGCAAATTTTAATAAGAACATCACCAAGAATGTAACATTTTTCAAATTCGTGATAGTTAATTTTATTATATACGTGTAGCAATTTATGTTCTTGTATTGTAAGTAAAATTATATTAATAAAAAAATATAAATTATTATAATGGATCATTTCAAAAGATTAACAATCAATTTTTTTAACGTTTCCAATAGAGGCCGGGCCGAAATTTAAAAAATCGCGAGCCTAGTGTTTCAGAAGCATAGTAAATGCGGGCCGAACGTTTAAAAAAACATATTAATTTTATTTTGTGGGCCAAAAATTCCAAATTTTTATGCCCATGCAGGTCCCTGGTTTTAAATTTATTAAACTAAAAATAATAAACACATTTTTTATTAATTAGAATTTAGTTACTTTGACAATAACTATTCTGGCTGTAGTGAGTATAAATTCTAATAGTTGATTACTAGTAATACATGGTTTCTTTACCTTCAACGTGTATACCAATTAAAATTTGCTGAATGAAATTTGAAAATTTCACCTTGATCAAAAACTAGTATCTATTACCTTCATTCAAAATTTTATTGACAACCCTGCTCAATTACCTTAAAATTTAAATATATACAAAAATTTTATTAATTTCAATTCATTATACAATTATAAATTTGTGACTTTATTTAAAAGAATTTTATTCTTATTAATTAGTGCCTTTATATAAATGAATAATAAATTTTAGTAATTGATTAAAACAAATAAAATTAAAATATCCACTTAACTTATTTTAATTTTAAATTTTCTATTATAAAAGATTTTTAATGTAAGTACTTTTTCTTTTTATTTAAAATATTATAAAAAATTATTGCCTAATTGCCAATAAAATCTATATTATTTATATAGTTTAATATACTTTTTTTTTTTTAAAAAAAAAAACGAAAACCTATATAAAAGTTTTTATAGTCAAAAATTTTTTTCAACTTTTACATATTTGAAAAAGCTAGTTTAGTATAATTTGCTTTTAAAATGTATTTATTATATCAACTTTTTTAAACAAATAAAAATTAGTTATAAAGTTTTATGACTTTTTTGAAGTTAAGGGTAAGGTCTTGCCTAAGGATATGCAAAGTATACTAGGAATCGGGAACTAATGTAAGTCTGGAGTGTAAAATTTATAAATAAAAAGATTTTATTTATTAATGGATAATATTTTCTATAACCTTTATTTAATACTATGGGCCAGTGCAAAAAGACTTGTGCCTAAATAGTTCTGAATAAAATATTTTTTATACAAATTAATTTTTAATTTTTTTAATTTAATATTATTATTAGATTATTGGATTAATGAAATAAAATTATTTTGATTATTTTATTAATAAAATAAATATTGTTATTAATAGTAGCTTTTTTTAAAAAATATTTACTATTATAATTTACTATATAAATTTATATTTTTTATTTTTATTTAATTTTACAATATTAAATTCATACTAACTGGATATTCTCCAAATATAAATATATTATTTTTAAAAAAATAAAATACATAATTTTTGAAGAAATAACTAGTGGTGATCATCATCACCCTTAGATATTTTTAGGGTTGGGTAAAGTAGCACCCTGAATAATCTATATGAGATTATATTTGAGCATTATAGTAAAAATTTTTTTGGTTAGCGCTTTTGGTTTGGTATATATAAGCTACATTTTACACATTAGATCGAACTTTCACCCATCTTTAACTTTTTTTGAAATACAAAGTCTCTAAAAAAAAAAAACAGATATAATCTTACATAGATTATTCGGGGTACTGGTAAAGTTATAAAAATTTGTTTTTTATATATATATAATATAATTTAGTTATAAGGTTCCAATTTTAGTTTTTATAAGGTTTTTGGGCATTCTGAACATTTTTTACTTAGAGTAACTAATTCTATTTATTTAGTATGTTTTAAAAATATAAGCACCCCAGTAATCAATTACTGCTAATTATGGTTAGTAATATTCATTTTTGAATATAAATTAAGTTATCCTAAATAGAAATTATAGCAAATAAAAATCTATTAGTAATAATATTTTATATATATTTTTTTTATTGCAAATATCTAATAAATTGCATATTATTGTTTAATTTGAAGCTTTTAGCTAGCTCTAAATAACAATAAACTATTTTTTTAATTATTTTATTAAAAAATTAAAATATAGAATCTTTGCAAGGAAAATCACTCTTTAGCATTTTCTAATTGGGTCAATTCAGACAAACTTAAACAAATATACTAACTTTATTTGTATACAAATTATTTTTTTGGGTTTTGACTTAAAATTTATTTGAAGAACTATTAATCAATAATGGCAAAAGATAATTTATATTTTTGTATATTGTTCTAGAAATAATTTATATATTATACGTGCAATGTTGTTGCACCTGCCACAAATCATAAAATCAGGTGTCAAAACAATTAAAATAACCTGTTTTTTCATTGTATAGGGTTAGGGTAAGGTATAGTTTGTGTGTGTGTGTGGGTGAGAGGGCAGGTTTTATAGTAAAATTTTGCAAGGAATTTTTTTTGTTAAAATTCTAAGAGTAGTTTTATATACTCAATTTAAAGTTATAGACGATTTTTGACAAAACAAATGTTTGTTTTGAATTTTTTGATCATGTAACGTTACACCTAATCTTGAAATTTGATTGGGAGAGTGCCATTTAAGGCGTATCACATGGGCAATAAATAAATTTATTCATTGTTCTAAATTTGTTTAAAATTACCTAATTAAAAAATGTTAATAGATGTTTTTTTAGCAATAATCCCATATAAATAAAGTATATGAAATTTGTTCTTTTAAATCAATCAACTTAATAAAGGTTTAACTTTTTTATATATAGTTACTATTATTGATAACTTTTATATTAGCAATCTAACAATAAAATTGCTTTATGCAAATAACCCAATAACCAATAACCAAATGACCTAGGTTATACAGCCAAATGACTAGGTTATTTAAATTTTGAGCAAATGAAAGTTATTTACTATCCCTGCTCTAGTGGGTTTAAAATATAAATAAATTAATTCTAAATTTTGTAATAAAAATAATATTTATAATTGTCCAGAATATAGCAATAGAAACATAATTTTTATATATTAATATAATTTAAAGTTATGTTTTTAATATATAGAGAGACATCAATAGAAAAGAAACAAATTTTCTAAATAAAAGTTTTTTCAAGTTTAAGTTAAATAACTTAACAACTACTTAACCAAATTTAATAAAAATTTTTTTATTCTAATTTTTTTAGAATTAATTTATATGTAGCCATAGGCTACATATGGCCGTACTATTGATATCCCTTAGATTGTAACACAGGCAAATTTGCCTGCGTATTTTAAAATTTTTAATAAAATTTTAAATATTGATTTTAGTCATATCTTTTCTAAGTAAAAAATATTCTTTGAGTTTTGTTTTAGTAACTTTGTTATAAATTTTTTTTAAAATCATTAGAAAACTTTAATATAATAAATGTTTAAAGTTCTTGTATTGGCATTTTTACTATTAAAATTTTTCTTTAGATTTTTTCAAATTTTATATGTTCCCGTCTATAAAAAAATCTTTACTTCTAATACAAGTCTTAATTTTTACAAGTAAATCATTAAAGTTGCAATAATGAAAGTTGTCATCCTTTATATAAACTACAATATTGTCTTAAGAACTATAGTTCTAAAACTAAAACTAAATAAGATCGCAGAAAAATTGTAATAAAATTTTTTAAAAAAATTTTTTTTTAAAATTATCTATTTTCAGCTTATATGTAACTATAATTTATTTTCTTATAATAAAAACTAATTTTGCAAAAAAGTAATCCTTATTTTCAAATATAATTGTACTAAGTTTTATTTAATTATTTTAGCATTTTAAACAAGTAAATCAGAGCTAAAAAAGTGCAAAAACGCAGGCAAATTTGCCTGTGTTCTACTACAATCTAAGGGATAGTTTTTTTTATAGAAAATTTGCAGCCTTAGGATTAGGGTTAGGGTTAGAATTAGAATTAGTTTTAAATTAAAGTTAAGTTTTGGGTTAGAGTTAGGGTTAGTGTTTTGGTTAAGTTTAGGTTAAAATCGCGAGAGAAGCATTTTGCTTAGTAACATTATAGGGTTACCCTAGTAAAATTTTGAAATATATATAATTTCATATTAGCTGATTTGATTTTTTGGGCCTTTTTTTGATAAATTGTTACATGAAAATTTGCTCCTAAGTGACGTTGAAAAATTAACAAATGAAGCACATATTACAACTAACAAAAGAGCTTCTTTGACATCTAGACAAGTTAAAAAACCAAAAAACTCAATAAAAGAGCTATTCTAAGCTGTAGAAAGAAGTGCTTTTACTATTTGTTGAAATATTCGGAGAGAACGATGGTTTATGATGGGTTGGCAACTTTAAGAATAAACTCGGAAGCAAATTTTTTAAAAAACTGACCTTTTTAATACATATTTGGCTTATAATTAAATATATAAGCATCATAATTTTTTATGTATTTAATTATAAACACAAGGTTAGTTAAAAAGGCCGTTCTTATGAAAATTCGTATTGTAATAAATTTTAAGTACTAAATTTCTTTGATAATCCTCAATCAGGATTGGTTGATTTTGGGGTTGAAACAAATTGGCTGATATGTTTGATTTTGGCTACACATAGCCACGGTTATAAATAACTTCTTCTAATTTTTTATAGTTACTGTATAAAATTAAAACAAAAAACTTTTATTAAATTTGATTTGGTAGTTGTTAAGATATTTTAATTTAAAATTATAAAAAAAGTTACTAAAAATAATTTGTCCTTTTTCTATTGATGTTCCCTATATTTTTAACCAAAAAAGATATTTTTTAATGCATTAACATAATAATTATAATCAATTCTATCAATAAACAAACACATATTAACTCTTTTTGATAATTTCTCATACCAAATTTTTTAAAAAAAACGAAACTACAAAAACTTTATAGTTAGAGAGAGCTTCCAGAAATTAGCTAATTTCTGAAAAAGTAGATAGGTCAGCTGAAGTATCAGGTGTAATTCTGGCCACAATTTCATAATTTTGGCCAAAGTTACAAAATTATTTTTGACCAAAATTATTAATATATTAATAATATTTAATAATTAATAACTTTTGAACTACTGGACCAAATTTAATAATTTAACTACCAAAATGTTATATTCAATAAGAGGATTCTAGCAAGTTTATAAATAATAAAAATCTAATTACTGGATCCTGTAATTAGAATAGATTTTTTACTATAAAAGTTCTATAATTTTTATTAAATAATTATAAACTATTTATAGTTGCACAAATTTATTCTAATTTTAGAATCCTGTAATTGAATTTTAATGATTTTGGGCTTGCCTTAATCCTCTCATTAAGAGGATTATTTTGGTAGTTGAATTGTCAAAATTGGCACAGTAGACTAAAAGTTATTAAAAATTAAAAATTAATTTTTAAATATAGTGCATATACCTTAAAAACAGTAGAAATAATTTGGAAGTTCTGGCACACTTTTTGTTACTAGTATCAATTTTGCATATAAATTTACATTTGCATCATCAAATCAATGACTTTTTTTATATATCTAGAACACATTTATTTACCCAAATTCATATCAAAAAGGATTATTTTATATAAATTTATACTCATATTGTCACTTGAATGATAATAAATTTATGCTCACATCATCACAATATATCATTTTTTGTATATCTAAAACTCAGTCTTCTGCTCAAATTTATATCAAAAAGATTACAATTATTTATGCTATCTTGCTTCTATTAAAAAAGAAAAACATTATAGTGAAGATATGAATGAAATGAATATTGATCCTAATTTTTTTCCAGTTTAGCAAGTATAAATTGCATACCAATATTATTTGTTATAGCAGGATTTATTCAAAAGTTGATTCTTTACTACTTTCTGGTACAAAAAATGTGACCCATATATACCAAAAGGGTAACAAAAAATATATATATATATAACAAAACGTAACAAAAATATAACTATATATACTAAAGGATAACAAAATTTCAATAAGAGTCACAAATTTTTGTTATATAAATATACTAAAGGGTAGCAAAATTTGGGCTAGGTTTTGATTTATCTAGAATCTATTTTTGAAGCCCTGGCTCATAATTTATCATAGTACTGCACTACATAGTACCCCTAATATGTAATGGGCAATGACCAGAAGTTGAACCAGTTGGCTTTCCACAATTAGTACAAGGTACTCTTTTTTTAGCTTTCCAATGATAACTATATCCTTCAGGACGCATACAGGTTTTTCTACAATATTACATGAATTATGATAAAATGGCAAATATATTTGCCAATCATTTTTATATATACTAAAATATTTATTTAAAGAAAAGATTTTATAAAGTATTATATACAAAACTTTAGATAATCAAAACATATCACATATTCAAATGTTATATAATAATAAAAACATCGATCAAGTATTTGATAAGATTAAATCCTTAGCTGAAACCAAACCCACATATCAAGAAGTTGAGCAAGCTTTAATTAATATAATCAAAGCAGGTCTTTATTATAGAAAGCCAAAAGATGGCAAGTTTATGCAAAACTATAAAGAAAAAATTAAAAAATTATATCAAGCAGAAGACCCAGAAGAGTATATATTAAATTCAGCTATGACTATATTTCCTAATAAAGACAAATATAAAAACTATAAATGATTGCAAATCTTGGTATAGCAATAATTCAAAGATTCTTAGTTCTATTATGGAATTATATAATCTATATTACAAATTAGCTAAAAATCATTTTGTTAAAGAAGCCCAGATTGATAAAGAAGCAGAAGAATTTTTTAATTTGTGAGCACCCACTAAGGAGGTAATACAGAATTAGAATGAATAATTTGAGCTCTTCTAATACAAAAGACTGCTTTGGTTCATTGCTCTTATCATCTTCTAGCCAATATAAGATAAGCTAATTTTTTTGTACCAAAGCTTCACAAATATAATAAACCTGAGGACTCCAATTATAATCAGTTGCTCGTTTAGAACCGTTTCAAGCTTACCAGGTTCAAGTAAATATCTTACAAAGGTATTATAAGATAGCTTGGATTCATCAAAGCCTATAGGTTCATTGCGTAATTTAGAAGATGTTGAAATAATCTTTTTTATTTTTATAGCTTTCACAGGAGCCATGCCAATTAATCTAATTAAGCTGTTCATTTTGATAGTTAAATTATCCAAATGGACTATTGAAAAAAACTATTCATGTTTAAATACAAATTATTAATGGCTATCCGTTTGCTGTACTAAATTTAGAACAAAATACTGAATTTAGTACAGTTATAAAATTTAAATTTTGATAAAATTTTCTTATTAACTTTAAATTAAATTTACATAATATATAAATATATATTTATACTTTACTTGGTATATTTAAAAGTTAGCTAATTTAACAAAAGTTTTATTTTGCAAGTTTAAAAAAATTTTGTATATTGATAATTTTATTAAACATAATATACCATTTCTATGCACTTTAATTAAATACAATAATTCAAATTTTTACATATTAATAAGCAATCAAAAAAAATATATATAATAACTGAGTATATATAAAACATTTTTTTAAAAAAATGTATTATAATTTTTTGATTTAATATTTTTTTTAAAAAATTCAAATTTGTTTAATTTTTTAAAAAAAATTAATAAATATCTAAAAAATTTTAGTTTTTGTAAAAGTTAACTAATTAAAATCACTTGTTGCTTTGTGCTATTAAACAAGTAACTTGGTATAACAATTACAAAAAAGTCTGTAAAATTTTATTTAAAGTTATTATATAAAAAAAAGTTATAGTACTGAATAAAGTACTAATATGTTCTTGTATAATATTATAATTTTAATAATAAAAGGCCTATAACTTTTGATCCACTGATCCAATTTAAATAATTAACTATCAAAATGATTATCTCATTGAGAGAATCATTTTGATAGTTAAATTATCTAAATCGGATTAGTGAATCAAAAGTTATAGATTTTTAAAGATTTATATAATAATTCAATATAAAATTCAATAATTAAGTTTTAAAAAAATTTAACTAAAATATATTTTATTTATTTTTTATTTATTTTTATTATTTAAACTATAGTATATTTAATCCTAAAACTTAGTTTTAATTAAATAAATTATTAATTATAAAATTTTTAATATATTATATTAATATACAATATATTAGAAAATAAAATTATAATTAAAATCACCCATGGTGATGATCACCATGTTACACAACCAGATCAGAAGATCTTGTGTAATGCAAAACCATTTAAATTGTATTTTTTTTTGTACTCTTTTATTTTACCACCATTAATAAGTCATTGTTTGTATCGTCGTTTATAGCGTATCAGTTCCTTCGTTATCATGTCATCGCTTATCGTTATGGTGCCAGATTCTTCGTTACTTATAGCATTTTGATTCTTTTATCAACAGTTTCATCACTAGTGTAGTTTTCCAATTCCTTTTTCTGGTATCGTCGTTCTTTCTTTTTTTTTTTTTGTTTTTAGTGTTCTTGTAGTACTAACAAATTTTCTTTTGTTTAGTAGTAACGCCATTAATAAGTTATTGTTTGTGTCGTCACTTATAACGTATCAGTTCCTTCATTATCGTGTCGTCACTTATGGTGCTCTGATCCTTCATTATTTACCTTTTGTTTTTAGCGTTCTTGCAGTACTAACAAATCTTCTTTTGTTTAGTAGTAATGCTATTAATAAGTTATAGTTTGTGTCGTCACTTATAACGTATCAGTTCCTTTGTTATCGTGTCATCACTTATGGTGCTCTGATCCTTCATTATTTACAGTGTTTTGACTCTTTTGTCAAAGTTTCGTCGCTAGTATTGTTGTGTGTGGTTTTCCAATTCCTTTTACTAGTATCGTCGCGTATAGTGCCTCGGTTTTTAGTCATGTCATAATTTAGGTTCTCATTTGTGCATCTAAGTATTCTTTTCTTTTTTTTTTGTTTTTAGCATTCTTGCAGTGCTAACAAATCTTCTTTCAAATAGTGGGTGTCGTTCGGGATAGGCTAGTGAAATATGTTCGTCATTGGTGCTGAGATTTTGTTAGCGTCATGATGGTGTGATTCATTGCGATGGTGTTTTGAATTTTTATTGGGTATTTTCTTCATTATGCCAATATATTCCGTTATATTAACACTTTCAATTGGTTTTTTTGTTAGACGATTGAGAGAAAATTAAGATTAGGGTTAGGGTTAGGGTTAGAAACGCGTTTAGGGATAGGTTTTTAGATAAAAATAGCGAAGCAGAGGCAATAGCTGAAGCAAGCTACTAGAGTGTATTAAGTGTATGTGCAATATATGTAATGAATGTGTGCTTTAGTCCTTTTATTAATAATTATATATTAATAAATATGTAATTAATAATAATAACAATTTTAGTAATTATTGTCACAGATCATAATTTAAAATGAAATCTACATTTTATACTTAACCTGTTAGCCTTCTAAAACCTATTAATACTTGTTTATTATAATTTTTTTAAAACTAACCCTAACCTTAAACCCCTAACCCTAAAAAATTCACCGCAAAAAAATTTAGTTTTCGAGATTTTATATTATCATTTCATTTTAATCTGGATTTCATTATGATCTGTCACAATTATTATGTAATATGTAGTACAGTTAATAGTATGGTTAATATATTAAATTTTTTGGGTTATACAAAAGGGTAGTGACGGTCACCACTGGTTATAGTTAGAAATATTCTATTAGAAATAATAAAATTATTTAGATATTTTTTTAATATTAAAATTTTAGTCAAATTTTTTAAAAAAAACATATAAATAATAAACTTTTGATTAAATTTCTTTCAAATTTTAATATGTTATAGAGCTAGCTTTTCTGATTTTAATAGTAGTAAAATCATTAAAATTGGATCAGTAGATAAAAAGTTATAAGAAATTTAAGTTTAGCAATTTTTTTATAAAATTTATTAATAAAAATATATGATTTACTATACAAATATAGAAATAGACTAACTATATTTAGACTTGTATTACCATAAAACAGGCTTATATAAACTATTTTAAAAAATTATTTTTTAAATAATATAATTTTTTTACAATTAAATTAGAACCAATATAATCTAAAAATTTTATATTTTTACAATTTTATCAAAAATTTTTAGCAAAATTATACTGTACTAAATTAAGTACGGAAAATTTTCAAAAAAAAAAAAGAAAAACCTTAACCTAGACCCGGGTTTTACGTTAATAATATAAACCTCATAGAGTTTTATATTAAAATTTTTTTTTTATTCTAGACCTCATGACAGATCGGCCAATCAGATAAGCTTTTATTATTATTTTTTTTTTTAAATTTTATTTTTATTTTTTTTTATTTATTAATGTTTAATTTTTTTTTGTTATTTTATTAGAGCGTCACTGGAGCCATCGTTGGAGCCGTCGTTAGAGACATCGTTGGAACCGTCTTTGGAGCTACTTCAAAAGCCTGAAGCTGTCGTGGTAACTGTCGTTGGTGCCATAACGAAGTTAGTGTAAAGTTAATCGTTAGGGCTCGTGGCTTTGTAAGGTTTGTGCATAGTTTAGTCTTTTCCGTTTCTTTGGTGAACTTCTGTATTAAAATTTCGTTCTTTTTGTGTTGCGCGCTTTATCGGTAATAAGTATTTTGTGTGTTCCCAGTGTTGTGGATTTCTTTTCAGTATTGCACACCTTGTCTGTGTGTTTTGTGCGATCCCGGTATTGTGGATTTCTTTTCAGCTTGTCTGTGTGTTCGTGCGGTCCCGGTGTTGTGATTTCTTTTTGGTACTGCGCGCCTTGTCTGTGTCTCGTACGTTCCCGGATTTCGCCTATGTATTTAATTTTTTTTTTAATTTTTTTTTAATTTTTTTTTTTCTTTCAATTTTTTTTTTGTTTTTTAATATAAACGTGTTGGTAATTTTTAGGTCAATAAGCACCTAAAATTTCCTCAAGCATTCACGTTCAAGCTGGTTTTAGTGTCTTTCGTTCAGGATTTGGTAAGTTTTTTTTTTTTTTTTTTTTTTTTTTTTTTTATTAAAATTTCTTAACCCTTTCATTTTGCCTTTTTTTTTCTTGCAAGTGGGTAAGCGGGTGGGATTTTTCTTAAAAACGTTCACATTCAAACCGGTAGTAGTGGAATCTTTTGTTCAAGATTCGGTATGTCTTTTTTTT
>QKWP01000133.1:341991-387866 GCA_003550325.1 Gigaspora rosea | reverse complement strand
TTTTTCTTCTGGTTTACTAACTTGTATGTTTGTCTTTTGTTCTTGCAAATTTGATCAAACCGGTAGCAAGTAGGTAAACGGTTAGGGCTTTTAGGTAGTACGTTCAAGATTTAGTTTTTGTAATTTTTTTTAATTTTCTAACTTTGCTTTTTTTCTAAGAATCGAGTTAATTAGAAAACAAGCACCAGGAAGGAAAGATGAAAGAACTTTGAAACGGGTACGCGAGAGAAGAACAATTGAAACTGGTTATACATAAATTAATAAAGTCATTATGCCGTAACGGTCTTGTGAATAGTGATGGAAAGATTCGTTATGCGCATTTGTTATGCATTCATTACGCGTTCATTATGCAATTGTTTTTTTTCAATAAATATAATGTATTATAAATAAAAATTTTTTTTAATTTATTTTTTTTTTTTTAAATTATTTTTTTATTTTTTAATTTTTTTTGGAGTTATAAAAATATTGATGTATATGACCGATTTTGATCGGAGGTGTCCGGAGACTTTCTTTTTTTTTTGATGATTGAACTATCATTACGTGACTGAATTTGATTGGCCGATTATGGGGTCAGCATGGCAAGGGGTCACTGCCCAATTTATATTTGTCATGTGACTAAATTTGATTGGTTAAATATGGGTCTAGGATTAAATTAATTGTCTTAACATAGACCTCTTTGGGGTTTAGGTTATTAGTGTAAACCCCGGGTTTAGGATAAGACTACCCTTTACTAAAACGCACCTATGGTGTTTTACACCATGTTACACAAAACTATTAGAATAGCCAATCAAAATTTAAGATCAGGTGTAATATAAAATTTCGGTTTTTTTGTTTATTTTTTAAAAAAACATTCATATCTCTAAAGTTTGCTTATGAAACCACCTTTGGGGCTCTAATAAAAAAAATTACTTGCTAAATTTTGGCATAAATTATGCCCTGCCCCATCCCAGGTCTCACCCTAACCCTTAGGTAATAAAATTTATTTTTTGTTTTATAAAAGTTTATTTTTGTTTTTGTTACACAGATTTGTAAATCTAATTTACTTATGGTGGTAAAACACCATAAGTGCGTTTTATAATAATTGAATAAATATTATTCAAATTGTACACAAATTTTAGTCTAATATCAAAATTTATTTAAGTAAATTTTGAATAAAATTTATTAAATAGATGGCTCAAAAAATATTTTTTTATATTGTACTAAATTTAGTACAAATGTGAAACGGATAGCCATTAATAAAATTTTATTAATTTTAATTGGTTAATTAATATATCATGTGATTTAGTATTACTGTCTAATTGCATATACTGTCTATATACATAAAAAAGTCTCTAATGGATAGTATGCAATTAGACAGTATCAACTATATTATATTACTCTAACTATATCTAAATTTAAAACACCATTATAATACTAAAAAAACTCATAAACAAAAATTTTAAAATAATATTATAAAACTAACATGTTCATATAGTGCAGCGTCAACTAAAACAAGGCTTATGGCATTTTTTGCAAAAATGAGTTAACTATACCATTATATAAAAGCAGGAATTTTTCTATATAATTTGACATTTAAAGCATTGATTTACATAGTAAAATTTTTACTGATGCTTACTTTTTGAAATGCTGTATATGATTAAACGTGATCTAAAATTAGAATTTGGATATCCGGTTGTCGATCCTTGCTACAGAGTCATAGAAATTGACTCATGTGATTGGCTAGCAAATGTTGATCCAACAGGTTATACTAATAATAGATTATCATTGTTATTGTTACACAAAATTTTAAACGTGATTTTCTCAAAATAGAAAAAAAGCTATAAGCCTTGTTTTAGTTGACGCTGCCCTAAATATGTAAAGCTTCAAAAAAGCAATAACAAACAAAATAATATCTAAAAAAAAGTAACAATCTAATGTGTATGAAGTTCTAGAAATAATGCTAAAAATGTTGCTTTGGAACTACCAAAATAATGACTTCAAATAAATGAACTCTACTATTGCTAATTATAAGCTATAACTTACCAAATTGATAACATTATATAGTCATCTCTCCCTATAGTTACCAAGTTGGCCATGCCCTATTATAGTGATTGTTTAGAGGTATAATTATAAATAAAATACTTTATTATAGTTACATGCCCATATGCTAGTAAGTGTAATACTATTAAAAATTTTAAAATAGCTAGCAGTAAATAATTTTGATCTAGTGGCCCAATTTAGATGAAATAACTACCAAAGTGCTTGTCTCAATAAGACAATTCTAATGAGCCTACAATTATTACAAAACCCAAAATCACTAAGAATTTTTTATGCAGATGTATAAATTTAATCAATTCTTAAATATATAAAATAATACTAATCCTTAATAATCTCAAGAACTTGTAATTAGATATTACTAATTTTGAGCTTATTAAAATTGTCTTATTAAGATAAACTTTTTGGTAGTTGTTTTATCCAAGTTGGGTTATTAGATCATAAGTTACATTATTTGCTGTTAAACATTTAAGAAGCTTTAATAAATAATTTTAAATATACATGAATATGAATATTGGCCAATCAGATTTTATAATCCATATTTAGTTAGAAATTGGTAACTATCATCAGAAAATTTTTTAAACAAATATTGATCAATATATAATACTTAATCATTTTATATCAATTAAAAAAAATTGTTATATATCAATTTACTAGATAAAAATTGATATATATCTATAATCAATATATATTATTTTAATTTAAATTTTTATATATCTATAAACCAGTTATAATTATTATTATTTGAATTAATGTATAATGTTTAACAGATCCTTAAAGATTGTATAGTCTAAATATTTTTTGTGACTACTATTTAACTTTATGTATTATGATTCATTAGCAAATTTATATATGCAAAATATTTCAAAAGACCTTGTACTCTACAAAATAAGTGAAATATGTTTTAAAATATTTTAGGTCTAATATTTTTGAAATATTTCAAATTCTTTTAAAATATTTAGAACTGAGAAATCAAGCTGGATCAGTAGATATATAGCCTTGATCATATCAAGTTCATATTTGACTAATATTTTCAAAATGTTTTGATGATCATATTACAAGATCATATTAAATCTTGTTTATTTTTTTTTGATTATAATTTAGATCTTCTATCAATTTTATATTGTTTTTTTATTTACATTTTGTTTTATTTTGGATCATTTTATTTTTTTAGTTTCAGTTTGTTTTTCTGTTTTTTATTTTTTTTATTTATTATTTTTTAATTTTTTTATTTTATTTCTACACTTTACAAAAACACTAACTCTACCTGTAGGTCGATAGTGTAAGTGATTACACTTTCAGGTCACCAAACACAATGTTGCTGGTTCAACCCCTACTAGTAAACAAAGAAAAACTATATTCAATTATGAGACAAATGAGCTAAACTAGGATGCTAGGACTGCAATTAGAAAATCTAACCATATTAATGTGTATGCACTTGCTTTATAATAACAATCCTTTGTGACAATCTAGAAATTAAAAGTCATATCAACCTAATAAAAAAAGGAATTGCAGGTCTGGGCTTAGGAAGACCTGCCTTTATCTAAAATGGAAGATTGTCCCCTATGAGAGGACCCAGGACATCTAGTATAGAGGTCATACTTGTTTTTTTTCAGCAAAAACCCCTAAAATTTGAGAAGCAAAAAACAGGTTTTGCCAATTATCTTGGCATACAGTGGACCAATTTGAACAAACTTTTTTTAAAATGAAGCTCTCAGTGAGGCGCATCTAACAAAAGTTTATTCAATTCTGATCATAGATCAAAAGTTATTTAAACAAATATATTTGTCATTTTTAGCAAATTGGATCAAAATTGGCCAAAATCCAGTTATGACCTATATGAGAGATGTCCGGGTTCTCCTACAAGAATTGGATTAAAAGCAGAGTAACCTTCACTGCCAAGAGTAAAAATTTCCAGAAGAGTTGAAGCGAGTTACTGAACAGGCATAGTAATAATAGGACAAGACCAAATATGGAATTAGAAAGGAATAGATGGTTTATAGATTGTGAGGATAAATTAGAAAATAAAAAATGATGCAACAAAAAGATATAGGGGCTCTGAGGTCCTAAGACCAATATAAAATAAAATACAAATGTGTGTGCCAAGCAGTGTATAAAATAGCATGATAAAAATCTGGATCTACCGTTTTTTATATTGCATATACCGGTATTTTAAAATTGGGCCGGTGCAACAAATGGTGCATGATCCAGAATTTTTTGAAGTAACCGGTGCGTGCATCTATGTGCTCCAATGATCTAATGATCATTTTCTACTAATGCAGGTTTTTTTTTTTTGAACTGGTATTTTTTTATATAACAGGTGCATGCACCGGTAAATTAAAATTTCTATTTTAAACACTGGTGCCAAATATGCCCTGATGGCAGTAAGCTGAAAGGTTAAAAAAAATTACCAACTCTAACTTCTCTAGCACTTAGCAAGAAATCCAATGATTTTTTGCAAGCCAATTCAGCCTTCTAATACTTTGCAAGAATACACAATTGCTTTTTCTAACAATTTGTAAATTTCAGAATGCCTTTTTAAAGAAATAAAGATTTAGTTAGTACTTCATTTATTTTTCATTTATGTTTGTTTTTCTTTTTGTTTTTGTTTCTGCACTTTGCAAAAAAAATAATCTAGGTTTTTTAATACTTTGCAAGCAAGCTCAGACTTTTCTGGCACTTTGCAAAAATATATACAATTTGATTTTAGCAATTTCTATTATAAACTTTACTTCAGAGAAACAGAAATTTAGGGTTTCAATTTTTTTATTCAGTTTGCTTACATTTTTATTTTTTTTGTTTGTTTTCTTTTTACTTATTTCTTTAATTTTTTTTATTTATTCTGGCACTTAACAAAAACCTTTGACAATTTTTGAATTGCAAGAATACAAACTCTTACTTTAGGAAAATAGAAATTTGGAGCTTCATTTATTTTTTTATTTAGTTTGCTTATATTTTTGTTTTTTGTTCATTTTTTTTTACTTTTTTTTAATTATTTTATTTATTTCTAACTTCCTTTGGAACCTACAAAAAAATGATCTGACTTTTTTGCTACTTTATAAGAATACTAACTCTAACTTCTCTAATACTTTGCAAAAAGTAGCAAATATGAGCAAATATAATAGTTAAACAAAAAAAAGGAAATAATAGCTACTGCAGGGTGAGGAAATAAGTGTATTGGGCTAGTATTTTTTATAAAATTAGATGTGATAAAGTGCAAAAGTAGTTTAAAATATTACTGTTTTTGTTTTTTTACATTATTTTTTTTGGTTTTGTTTTTTTGGTCTTATATTTTAGTCATTTTTTTTATAATAATATATAATAAAATATATAATATTTAAAATATAATATATAATAATAATAAATAAAAAAATAAAATTTTATTAAATTGCAAAAACTTGTGAATATTAATTCAAAATATTAATTTAAAATATAATATATAATAATAATAAATAAAAAAATAAAATTTTATTTTAAATTGTGAAAACTTGTAAAACTTGCAAAACTTGCAAAAACTGTAAAACATTTAAAAATTTGCAAAAAGCATAATTATATAAATAAAATATTATTAATTGATATTATATTAGATATATACTGATTAATATCTATATCAGATATATATCGATTACTATTACTATCATTAGAAATTGACAGAAATGTTGAGTATCGATATATATTTTATATAATTAGAAATCAATATATATTTATATATATAATTTGCTGATAATAGTGAGGTTTATTATTAATAAAATTGTCAAAAAATTAAATTTTTATAGTCATAGTAATTATAAATGTTTTTGTGACTATAATAAGATTTTTACTATGTTTTAAGTTTATTACATAATATTGGGTATTTAAATAGAGGCGTGACTATATGGGGTGTGACTATAGAAAAGGATGATTGTACTAAAAAAACTAACTATAGTAAAAGTTATTTCAACAAAGATAACTATTTAAAAAAAAATCTAGTTAGTAAAATATGATAAATACTAATTAATCAGCAAAATACTAAAAAGTCCACTAAAATTAACAGTATCATACCAACAAAAATTAATTTAGTGAAATAATTTCACAAAAAATACTCCAAAAAGATAATTATCTTAAAAAATATAATACAAGCTAAAACAAACAAAAAAATACAAAACTTACTAAAATCTATAGTATTATACAAGAAAAGTATATAAATTATCTAATTAGAGTTTATATAGATTTGATCTCTAGTACTAAGACTATTGACCAATCAAATTTTATTTTTTATAATATTTAAATACTCAAAAACTTCTTTAATCTATAATCAACAATAGTATTACATAGTAAAGTCTAAATTTTACTATATGAATTAATTATAGTCACTTAAGTAAACTTATTTAGAAAATTAAAATATACTTATTTTAAAATTTTTATTAATATTAGAAAACTTTTATTATTTGACTTTTGATTTTTATATTCAACAAAAAAATTAAAATTTTTTTTAAAAAATATATTTGATAAATATAAAAATTAAAAATTAAATAATAAAAACTTCTCTGTTTTAATAAAATTTTTATATTCAACAAAAAAAATAAAATTTTTTAAAAAATATATTTGACAAATATAAAAATTAAAAATTAAATAATAATAACTTCTCTATTTTAATAATATTTTTAAAGTATGTATATTTTGATATTCCAAACAAGTTTATTTAATTTATAATTATTAATTGACATAGTAAAATTTAGACTTTACTATGTAACAACTATTTGCAATTAACCAAATTTATTTCACAAGAACTACTAATCCATTTTGGCTAAAATTTTACTATGATATAGAACAATATTATATCTTTTACAATAAAATTTCAGCTCATTTGGATAAATAGTTATTGAAAAATTCAAATCCAAATATTAGTTAAATACTAGTTAAATATTATTGATTATTTTACTATATATAGACTATCTTGTTACTTCTGGAAAAAAATCAATGCTTTAAATTACTATATAATAAAGTTTAATTTTTTATAAATTAAATTTTAAAAAAATGGGTGCTGTTTTATGGCGACCCATTACCTGGCGACCCTGTGATTGACCAATCAAAATCGATCACATGAGTCCATATGTATTTACTTAAAAAACATAAAAAAAAAACAAAAAAATTAAAAAAAATTAAAAAAATTAAAAAAATTACAAAAAAAAAAAAAATACAAAAAATTAAAAAAAATAAAAAAACCCGATTTCTACTATAGTGCTACATATTATGCTAAATAACTACTACTAAATATTATACTACTGCTATGCCCCATACTTACTAAACAATCATACTATGTTCATTTTAAAAAAAAGAAGAAACATTAGTACTGTATATATATATATAAAAAAAAACCAACTTTCGTGCTATGCCTGTTCTAGCTATGATCTGTACACTCCCCTGACAGTAGTCACCAGAATTTTAATATCACAAAGATCTAACCTGATTTGTTGATGATCGTAGCTATATATAAAACTGATTTTTTTTTATATGCGAATCGGTCTTTGTGCAATAAGTAAAGTTGTTTGCCATAACTATTTGCACATAATTTGAGAATTTTAGAAAATTTTATTAAGTTTTTTGAAAATACTTTGATATTTAAGATGCCAGTAAACAAAAAATAAAAAATAATAATTAAACTTATTATATCTCGATGCATTCTTGAACCCTTTAGAATTTTTTTATGAAAATTTAATCCTATATGCTTTAGAACTTAGAGAACAACTTTTATTAAGTCGATAATTAGTGTTAACAATACAGTTATTCCAGGAATGATGTATTTAATAAATTTTTTAATTTTTAAAAAATACTATTTTTTGTATCTTAAAATTTTATATAAAGAAACATTGTAAAATTTATATTGGAATAGTCCAATAAAATAAATAATATATAATATAATATAATATGTATATTGTATTTTAAAATCATATTTTTATAAATTTTACAATGTTTCTTTATATAAAAATGTTAAGATACAAAAAAATATGATTTTTTAAAAATTAAAATTTTAAATAAACACATCATTCCTGAAACAACTGTATTGTTAACAATAATTATCGACTTAATGAAAGTTGTTCTCTAAGTTCTAAAGCATATAGGATTAAATTTTCATAAAAAATTCTAAAGGGTTCAAGAATGCGTTGAAATATAATAATTTTAATTATTATTTTTTATTTTTTGTTTACATGCATCTAAAATATTAAAGTATTTTTAAAAAGACTTAATAAAATTTTCTAAAATTCTCAAAATATGTGCAAATAGTTATGGTAAACAACTTTACTTATTGCACAAAGACTGATTCGCATATAAAAAAATCGGTTTTATATGTAGCTACGATTATTAACAAATCAGGTTAGATCTTCGTGATATTAAAATTCCGGTGACTACTGTCAGGGGAGTGTACTATATCCATTCTAAAAAAAAAACAAAGAACATTAGTACTAATTATATATATAAACAAAAGACTATCTACCATGCTACGTTCATTCTGGCACATTCTATTCGTATTACGTTCGTTCTAAAGAAAAGAGTATAAGAACATTAGTACTGTAATATAAAAAAAAACTATTTTACTGTGCTACGTTTGTTCTAGCACGTTCTATTCGTCTATTCATCTATTCGTACTATGTTTGTTCTAAAGGAAAGATCATAAGAACATTAGTACTGTATATATATATATATATAAAAAGAAATCCATGCTACGTTCGTTCTAGCACGCATGTTCTATTCGTCTAGTTGTACTCTAAAAAAAAGAACATAAGAACGTTAGTACTATATATATATAAAAAAAAAACTAACGTGACCGTGCTATGTCTGTTCTAGCTAACTACCGTGTTATGTCTGTTCCTAGCTACGTTCCGTCCAATCATACTACGTGAAAAGAACGTAAGAACGTTAGTACTATAACAAACTAATTTATAAAAAAAAAACTATCTATCGTGCTACTAATTGCATTCATGGATAGTGTCACCCATCATCAATTACTTTTTGCGGGATATAACAATATCATAAATGAACCTTTTTAATTAGAAGTTTTGCTATAATTAAATAAAAATAATAATAATAACCTTTCACCAAGTATTTTTCTTGACCAGCATGTTTCGTCGCTTGGTGCGCATTACAAAATTATAAAAACTTTCAATAGGACATATTTACGCCACAGGTTTTTTTCAATTGGTTTAATATATGGAGTTCTTCATTCGTACCAACATAAAGAAACTTAAAATTATGGGTTATCCAAAATTTAAAATTTGGGTTATGTGAATTGTTTGGATTTTTAAATACGGTCAAACATTTTTATATTTATTTTGATTCATTTAAGCAGCGTTTATTTTTGTTTTGACGAATAAAAGTTTCTAATCCCCTGTCACACTAAGTGTCATGACTACTTTCATCATTATTTTTACACGTGATTAACCATATTTATAATAATCATATTGATTATCGGGAAACTCTAATTTTTAACTCCTAATTTTTATTTGAATAATTTTCTTTTTTGTATTTTTCATGTTTTATCTAAAGAACTTGAAAAGCCAAAGTAAATAGGCACAGTAAAATGAAGCTAAAAAAAGGCACGATATGAGCAAAGTGAAAGTAAGAGTTTGAAAAAAGTTAAACGTGGAAGTAAAAAGCAAAGGCAATAAAAAGATAAAAACAATAAAAATGATGTAAAAAAAAAAAAATAAAATAAAGCCCAAAAGTTAGTAAAGCACAATACGAATCTAAATACGGAACACGTGTAAAAATAATGGTATGGTAGTCCGATTAAAATCTAGTGACACGCTCCTGGGGATTATTTATTTATTTCCTGTGGGAAATTATAACCGAGTTACCGATGATCATAGTATGTGGATAGCCCTTCGGACCATCCATGTGCTATGATCATCGGTAAACTCTGTTATAATTTCTACTCCCCAGGAAATAAATAATACTAATATTAATCAAAGATTTCGCGAGTCAGAAAGCTGCACAGACTATTTTTAAAAATTAATAATGAAAAAGATTATTTTAACTTAAAATTAATTTCAAAGAATTTTTTCTTCTTTTTACATCAATACGTAATGCATTTGTAGTATAATAAATTTAATAATTCTGGGCTCTAATTTTTATTAAATATTGTAGTATAATAGAGTTTAATAGTTAATTGCATTAAAAATTGACCTAGCTTATTCTTAAATCAGTGAAAATTAAAGAATAGCGTAAGCTAATTCTGATTTAAGAAATGACGCAGAACAATTGCATATTAAAAACTTTGCACGTAATATCGTGGGATCAACATGCGTTATTTGAGAATAAACAAAGTTTTAAAACTACTGCGCATTTTAAAATCCTTATTGTTGGTGAACAGTTCTTAAATTAGGGATTTACAAACAATCATATGTCATATAGAACATGTTTCAATATTACAATTTTTATAATAAAACGATTTAGCAAGATTCAGTTATAATGAAAATTCAGAAAAATGATTACCTTTTTTTTGATCAAGAACAAACCACACTTCGAGAAGCAATTTCAAATAACTTTTATCATTGTCAAAGACTAAATGTGGTCAATGCAAAAACCTAACTATTGATTTTTTGCTTTAAGATTCATATAAAAATCCACATAAAAGTATTCATTCATAAAATAAATATTGTATATTACATCAAGATTGCGAATATAATTTCAGAGCCAATCTAAATACCAGGAATGAATGTAAGAATGTAATAGGCATATCGTTTATACAGCATTTTAAGTGGATTGTCTGCAAAATTTGGATTTATTGGTCCACATGATTTATTCTTCATACAGTATATTATTTATTTTTTATATATTCTTCTATAACGCTTTATATGATCACTTATTATAGTATTCTATTACGGCATTAATAAAAAACAATTGGTTTGTATGAAAAAAATATAAAAGTAGCTACTTTAGATAGCAGATATGAGGACGCCAAGATAGGTCACGATGTTAAGTGATGGAAGGTTAGCCTGTAGGAAAATAGGTTAGACACACCATAAATCTAGAAACTGTAATATTGACTGATTATTTAATATAATCGAATAGCCCAATCATAGATCAATTATAGGTAAAAATTTGTCCGTAAATCATAACAGATAAAGAGAATAAAATTTTTTAATTTTAAAAAAAAAACAAAGTTAAAATTTAACTCTTAAAATTGTATTAAATTCGTACAACAGATATCCTTAAGTAAAGAGTTTACACTTAATATCAGTTTTGATATTTATTAATCAATATAATAATGTAATAGTTATACAAAGTTAAAAAAAAAAAGTAATTGTTAGGTGATGTGGGGTTAGCTAAGTTAATGTTTAATGCACTAAGTATCTCACTCTGGGTCTTAAAGTTTTTATTGTACTTGCTTTCAATTCCAACTTTACTTCTCTTTCAGATACTTGTCTCTACTGTAATAGACATCCTTTCTCGATCAAGAAACACAATTCTATCTTTCAGGCCCCGTTGTTATAGAAATTGAAGTTTTAGTTCATTCCAGTAGATTGAACTTTTATTTATTTACTTTGTGTATTGATCACATTACACAACCAATATTTTGATCATGGCAAACGATTTTCATTTAACTCGGTATTAAGAAATACTGGGGTATATGCAAAGGGATATACCACCACATCCGAGGGAGGGAAAAAATAAGTGGAATTCTCAGGAAAATAAATGTAAGGATAAATGTAAGGAGAATCATTGTCGAAGAAATAATCACTAATATTTAAGGTAGTTATATTAGTGTTTGCAAGAAGAGCCTCCGCAAATGCTGTTTCACCTGCAGAACCAAGTTGATTTGCTCCAATATTTAAAGAATTTAGAGTGGTGTTTGTGCAAAGTGCTTTTGCTATTGCTTTTCCACTCTCGGAGCCAAGTTGATTATAGCTAATATTTAAAGAATTTAGAACTGTATTTTTATAAAGTGCCTCTGCCATTGCTATCCCACCCTCTGAATTGAGTTGATTAAATTTAATATTTAAAAAAGTTAAAGTGGTGTTTTTATAAAGTGCCTCTGCTATTGCTTTTCCACCCTCAGAACCAAGTTGATTAGATCCAATATTTAAAGAAGTTAAAGTGGTGTTTATACAAAGAGCATCTGCAAATGCTTTTCCACTCTCGGAACAGAGTTGATTATATTCAATATTTAAAGATTTTAAAGTAGTATTTACATAAAGTGCTTTTGCTATTGCTTTTACACCCTCAAAACAAAGTTGATTGTAACTAAGGTCTAAAGAAGTTAAAGTCGTGTTTATATGAAGAGCCTCCGCTATTGCTTTACCACCCTCAGAACCAATTTGATTATGTTTAAGATCTAAAGACGTCAAAGAGGTGTTTATATGAAGAGCATTTGCTATTGCCTTCCCACCATTCGATCCAAGATTATTAGATTGAAGGCTTAAATAAATAAGAATATTATTTTTACAAATATTTTCTATGACCATCGTTTTATTATAAATAATTCCAAAAACTTCCAAATATTTAAGCCTCTTATTTATTCGTAGAAGCATTGCAGTTATAGAACATTTAATAGCATCTATGGGTGCATTTATAGGGACATCTACAGAGGTAGGAAAATCCTTTTCAAGCCAATTCTTGATTCCAAAACTTAAATCATCCGGAAAATGAGTATATGAAATAAGTATATGACTTATATAACTTGTATATTCAAATAAGGATGTTGAATTATTGGGAAGGATTATATTAAAAGGGATTAATAAAGCTTGTTCTTCGGCATTTAATGATAAAAGACATGTTTGAATAAATCTTTTATCATATAAAACTGGTTTGCTCCATAATATTGGTACAATAATTCTACACCATTGACGATTTACAAGAAGGCAAGAAAATAAGATTCCATAAAGTAAGCTTCCGTCATAAGTTCGAAAGTTATTAAAGATTTCTAAAAGACATTCATTCGGTAATGTTATCATTTTGAAAGAATTTATCGTCGGTATAAAAAGATCTTTACTCCGATTTATTGATCGTTATTTCGAAATGCTGTGAAACGTTGTATTAGGGGCGGGGAGTCATATGCTAAATTTTATTAGTATTATTTTATTACTTCATTTTACGTAGATCATTACTACATTATGTTGTCAAAGTTAGTACCTACTTTATTATTACAATAGCGAATTCCCATTTTTACATTACATTATCTCTCGTTTTCCTTACCTCATAATGCGTAATCGGGTTTTCGGTTAGATAGTATATAAACATATGCATGATTGTACTACGGATTAAAATATTATCGTGACAGCTTAATTTTAGACTATATTTAGTGTTTAAATCGGCCTTAAAAAACCACATAAAAATGACCGGAACGCGATTTTACATATAGATAGGGTTGTTAATGGAGTACCACAGGCATCAATAAAACATATAACCCCCTTCTGGAGTGCTCCGGAGTGGGTTATATGTTTTATTATTGACTGGAGTGCACCATTAACAACCCTACATATAGATAGTGGCCTTCTAGGCCAATGGACCAAAAATGAGGCTTAGCAGATACCAATGGGCTATGTCCATTGACATCTTTTTCGGGGACACAAGAACAGTGAACCTAGTGGTCATCGCATCATGTTAAATCATGCAATTATGTCATTTGTTTACTAGCACTAACAAAATTGGCCTAAACTATATTATCACCAACCTAACACTAACCCTAACTTAGACCGAATTATTAATCATGTGAAGTGATGATCCTGAAGATATCACTGGGTTCACTGTTCTTGAAACTACCCATCTCAATTTCAACTATACATACTTTATCGATTATACATTATTATATATTCATGAAATTATGGCAATTTTACAAACCTAATGATCGCATATTTTCGCATATTTGTGCCTGAATCGCATAAGTTGCAGCGTAATTCGAAAAATTTATCGTATAATTTGCATAAATCGAAATGTAAAGCAGGCAGAATTTGGGATCCACCGCTACAGAAAGTGACTAGCCCTAGTGTCAACCTCGGCACTGGCAAATACCCATGTGATCATTTGCCTACAACGTTCTGTCTTATTAATAACTTTACTAAAAATACCATTTTCATGATATTTATATTTTATTCATATTTTTTTCTTTATTCGTGTCATAAATCAAGATAAGTTAGTTATTACTTGAAAAATTAAAGTATATCAAAACTTTTTTCTATTTATATTGATTAGTAGAGAAATATACATGATTGTTTGACAATTGATGTATTAGAATAGGTATTCTATCCCACATTGATCTGATAGACGTATTAATCAAAAGTATTCAGATTCAATTAAAAGACTTATTCATTCTTTGGAGTTGCGTAATTCTACACAGTCAAAACTCTACTGAAGAATACTTATTATTCTGAAACCATTAAATAGAAGTATTTTAAGTTACTTCTCATTTAATTATTATATCGTTTGAACACTATACTACAATATTATTCATTTAATTTTTTTCTAATCACTTTTATTATTTGAATTGCTATATTTAGATGAGCTACTCACATCTCATTTTATTTAGCCTGTGAATATAGTAATTATTTATTAATCGGTCCCTTAAATCTGCTATTCACCATTGTTTAATTTTTATTCGTGTAATTTAACTATATAAAATTAGCTAGCATTGTTTATAAATTAAATAGGCATTATATTGTGATGAATTGTGCGTATTCCATTTATTAAAATTAGAAACCTAGAAGAGGATTTTGAATTAAATCAGAAGTTCACTTTTATTGAACGTAAATAGCTTAATTTATATCTGGATATAAATCACATCTTTACCTATGGTTCAACACGTGGTTCTACTCGTCCACATTAATCCGAGTTCTAAAATTCAACCAGGTGTTTAATAAACGTGCGTAAAACAAAGTCAAAAATATGAAATCTATTCTAATTCAGTAAACTATTCCGTTTCAGAATAGAGATTATACCCGGTCGGGTATTACCCGAGTTACCCGCGGTTAACCGGTTAACCGGGTAATAACTAGAGCTACCCGGGTAGATTCACCCGAGTAATACCCGGGTAGATTCACCAAGTAATACCAAATAGGAATATCCCGGGTAATCAGATATCAATAATGATTTGTAACTAATAGGTGTCATCAAATACAAGGCTTTATATATCATAACTTAAATTACTTGTTATATGTCACTGAACAGATTTTATAATATAATGATATGAATTTTTACATGAACAAAAACTCGAGCAAATATAGAATTTGGCTACAATAATTCTTGTATCAAGTCACATAACAGCTTGCTCGGGTATAACGAATAAGGTTTTATACCTGGGTATATCTGTTGATTACCCGAGTAACTCGCGGGTTTACTCGCCGGTTAACTGAGTAACGTTTTTTTGACCGGGTACCAATCGCTATTTCAGAATTTATCACTCAATTCCCGATCTTAAAATAAGCGATTATGAAGAAGCATTAATGCATTTGAATGAATTATTAGAACTCAATTCAAATAATACTAAAGCATTGAATCACTTACAGATTTTATTAAATCATTAGGAATTAGACTAAGTGACGGTAAGTATTGATTAGCGATGTCAAATTTGAGAAATCAGTTACAAACTTTAGCACTTGTTAGAAATTAATCCAAACGATCCAGATGTATTATGTAATCGAGGGTCAGTCTATACAAATGCTATTTAGATATGACGAAACATTAAAGATTTAAATATTCATTAATAAGGAGGATTATGATTTAAATAAATCAATAGAAATTTGACCAGATAATGCTACAGCATTATGTATTTGTGGAATGGCATATCAAATCTTAAATAAACTTAGTGACCATTTGATGATTTAAATATATCTTCAAAAAACGAACCAGGAGATGCGCTTACACTAGTTGTTCCTATAGCATCGAGTGCAGCTTTAAATGAAATATTTGCAATTGTAAATAAATCAGATATTGATTCAAATGATTTAAAAAAATTATGTCCGTGGAATTTTTATTAAAGCAAGGAAAATATGTAGAGTCACTTGCAGATATAAATAGTCATTAAAATATACAACCAAATATTATGTTAAGCGTATGTGGAAAAATTTTTAAGAGACAAGCAAATATGAAGAATCACTAGCGGATTAAATAAATCTTTGGAAATGCGGCCGGATTTGCTTGGGCATTACATTTACGTAGGCAAACTTATTTTAAAATGAGAAAATATGATGAATCTCTCATTGATAGTACTGAATCATTAGAAATCATGCCAATTAATGCTGTAGCATTGAACAATCGAGGATTAGTGTATCAATATATGTGCATCTATGAATAATCGCTTAATGACTATAAAAAGTCATTAAAATCGTTCAAAAAAGAACGCCTCTGAGCGTCTCCATAGGGAATTATAAAAAAAAAATAAAAAATAAAAAAAATCGTTCCAAGCAATACTACAGCATTAATTAATCGAGGATTGACATGTATAATATAATGAATCACTTTACAGTTAATGACTTAAAGAAATATTAAAAATCGATCCAACTAACATTATAGCATTAAGAATATATAAATTTATGGGTAAATATGAGAATCACTTCATATCAAAAGCAGGTATATTAATAAAATTTTGTATATAGTTTTTTAAAGGATGCGTATTTTTTTAATGATTTCATATACTGCATCTTACCGATTATAAATAACTTCTGAATAAAAGCAGTCCCTCGATTTTTGAATCATCGTTCATATTTAGCTTTGGTATTATGTTTTATTACTATAAATCTAAGCAAACATTTTTCTTGACATCAAAAAATCCCTAATTTTTTGTGGCTTTTATATGGTACTATACAGTAAATTTATAACATAAACTAGAAATAATTATTCGAATAATAATCATCTGTTTTAAACAAGTGAAAAACATAGTTAATCGATAGTAATACCGTATTAACTGACTTTTTATTATTCATTTTGTCACATCTCCATATTAAGAGTGTCAAAATTAAAATCAGAGAATCATATTTATTTTTCTGATTTATAATTCCACATAGTAAAAATGCTATTTAAAAATTCTTACCTACATTCGAAATGCGTCATTTATTTTGTTAGTTAATTTTAAGCACTCATTGTTAGAATATTAAATCACAAGTTGTTAAGATACAAATTGTTAAGATACAAGTTGTTAAGATACAAATATTTAACCAAATGATATTAATCAAATTAACTTTATTAAATAAAAGAACTCTATAATTGTACAATTCAGTTATGTAGTAATTTGTAGGCATAATATTATTGAATAATACAGTAGTATAGTACAGTAGTATGATATCATTGAAATCTTAAATTATAAATTTCACAAACGTTAAGTATTAATTGAACAATATTACTACATTATATGCCAAAAGCAAACAGCAAATACAAAGTCATTCAATATTGTTAATGCTTTTAAGTTATAATATGTCAGTATTTCGTTTATCGCGGTTTGCAAATTGATGTGACTTTCTGCAAACTAATACATCGAATAAATCACTTGACAATCACCTGATTGTTGTCCAGTTGTGCGATTGTACGATGATTATTAATGAGCATCGAAAAGCATAGCTGCGCTTGGTCATGTGATTGGAATCATTCCGGACAGCCAAAGGTGCCGGAAATGAATTTAATTAAAGGACTTTAAGTCCGCAGAATACATTGAATTGGTAATTTTAAGTAATTAGTAATTTTAAGTAATTTGAACTGAAACGATGATATGCTCCCGGAAGATTAGCAAGTGAGATTGCGCCAGGTATCATCGTAACAGTAGAGCGAGTGAGAAGCAGCATCAGCCGGTGGTTTCCCGCCTGCTCGAAGCAAGCCGGCTGTTAAATAGGAAAATGGCAGAATCAGGAGACTACAGTGTGGGTGGGAAGGGCTGGGTCGAGAAAATGCAAGTTAACTGAATTGGGTTCTTGTGAGAGAGAGCGTGTGGAAATTGATTCTTTTCATCGATCTTTATATATTAGTTCGTTTGGTGGCTTTTCGATTTTGCATGAATTTATGATTTCATTCACCGACCGATTCTTGATGCGTGTAACTGGGCCGGGTCGGGCACGTGTCATATGTTCCTCCTTGTCCTTTTGATTTCCATGAATTTATGATCTGACTTGATTTCATTTACCGATCGATTCTTGCTGCGGGTAACCGGGCCCCACGTGTAGTATGTCCCCTGACCAATGCTCCCTGTCTTTTCGATCTGTTGACCCTTGTCAACATGCAAGATATGCTGACACGTTTTATGAAAATAATATATTAATATTGAATCTTTGGCAAAAAAACGCGCTTTATAATCTTTTACAATCGCGCAATCGGACAACAATCAGTTGATTGTTGAGTATCAAATTTGATCAAAGGTCACATCAGTATTTGTAAACCGCGATAATCATCACAAATTATTACATTAATCATTAATGCAATAGTCGAGTTAATTATATATATAAAATCGCTATCTAATACAAGTTTAATTGTTAAAAACAACGAATAAATGTAGTTGTAGGATTTACTAATTTCCTCGACAATTCCTATTTGACGGATGAAACGTTTATCTCTCATTGGACGAAATATTTCATGAGATTAAAACTGTCTTGCTAAATAAAATTTTTATTTCTTTTTTTTCAGAAATTAATTATTAATGGATTTTCTTGCGCCCTGTTAATTTTTAATAAAATTCTTTGCGAATGTTGTTTTCGAATAATTGCATATATATTCAAGTTTTTTTTAAATAACATTTCGCCATATAATACTAAAGTTTGGTGAATTTAATAAATTTATCAGATTTTAATAAGTAACAATTAGATAATATTATAGATAGGACTTGTTCATCGAGCCACCGATAATAATGATA
Source organism: Gigaspora rosea (assembly GCA_003550325.1). NCBI lineage: Eukaryota > Fungi > Glomeromycota > Glomeromycetes > Diversisporales > Gigasporaceae > Gigaspora > Gigaspora rosea. The sequence continues at coordinate 369,025 of QKWP01000133.1, read as the reverse complement.
ATAATGATAATAATGGATTAAGATTGCACCAAACGCAAACTTGTAAGACAAATAACGTCATTCTCAATGTGATTAGCAAGTAATCGCAATTGAACTCACCGATAATTATATATACATTGAGAACTAGGCGCATGAGTTGTTTAAAGGGAGTTAGAATAGTGTATGCTATATCATATCGTAGTGAAATTATCAAAATTTTATCAATTTCATATTATGATTTATAGCAGAACAGATAAAGATTTGTATTAAGGCCATGCAATTTTTATAATTGGTTTAAATAACAGCTTGGTCAGTAAAGTGAGGATTGTAAATTTTTTTAATACAGTTAACTAATAAAAGCTCTCTATTTGACGATCATATAATATAGAGTGATATATATAACAATTTCACAAGTTAATGCATTAGTACCGTAAATTACTGTAGAAAATACCCCCCTTGATCAGTATCCCCTTTGATTTATACTGGGTCTATTTCAAGTTTATCGCAATTCTATTGGCTGTTTTGAGGAAAAAACCTGCATAAACCTGTTCTTTCTATTTTTGGTTTATAACTACCAGGTAGTTTACATAGCAATTTACAGTAGTAGCTTGATTTTTTTTATTAAATTTGACATAACTGTAATTTTTCATGTTCTGGTTTGCATTTCACTTTAATATTTCACAATATATGTGAAATTTTATTGTACTATTGAAGCTATAAGAACACTTAATTCTCTAGAGGCTAGGTTTTTACTTTGCAAACTTTTTATTTGGGTGCTTCGAAAAAAAAACTGAGATTTGGTGACAGAAAATCCATATTAATTATTAATCAATCTGGGTTATATACTGTAATTAGCGTGATTGTGAAGTGAATATCGGATTTACCATTTACAATTACTTAAATAAAGTAGTTAGACATCCTTATTACATGTTGATAATCAGAATATTAACTATTTATTTATTTTATTCGAGTTACTTTAGCTTTTATCATTAAATCTAGTAAAATATAGCTGTAGCGATATGTGCACATTAAATAAGATCTGGTATATGTGAAATCAAAACAATAAATCAGTTTGTTAGTTTAGGGTTAGGGTGAGGGTTAGGTTAGAGTTGGGGTAGCACATTTTAGCAAAGAAGTTCTAACCCAACATATTGTAAGAAAATTTTTTTTGTTAGAGTACAAGAGATGGTTTTATAGGAATGCTCCTTGCCCTCTCACAAAAAATTGTTCACCTCTGTAATATTGGCCAATCGAATTTCAGGATCAGGTGTAATATAAAATTCAAAACAAAGTCATCTTTTTACAAAAAAACACAAATAGCTTTAATTTTAATTAGGAAACCACCTTCTGCTGCCTAATTAAAAATAGTTTCATGAAATTTTACTAATAGAGCATTCTACTCTATGCTGTTCTTACCCTAACCCCAACTATTACACGTTTTTAGTTTTATATACCACTTTTTACTTAGAAAAATAAAATGTTTGTTTTGACTATCACATTACTCATGATCTTAAATTTTGGTTGGCCCAAAATTTTAGGGGTGAACAATTTTTTGTGAATAGCTACCTAAGTTGTTTTATAGGTGGTATAGTTAATTTTTTAAAAAAAACCATAACCACTTCAATTTCATATTACACCTGATCCTGCAGTTTAATTGGTTGATTAGGGGTAGTAATACATTGCCATGGCAGTATTTTATATAATCCTTTATCATTTACTATTATATCTTTCAAAATGATTCTGTTAAATTTGATAAAAATTGATTTACTATCTCCATTTCTGCTATATAAATCTAATAGTTTATAATGAATTCAAACTTGATAATCTTTCAGTATTGAAACAAAATTGAGTTGTAAATGTAGTAATAATTTGTTAATACATTTGCTACTTGACAATATTAATTGTCCAAACATTCTATTATAACATACATGTCTAGCTAATATAAGTATTGTTGAACCACCCCAAACCTATATACATAGTGAACTGATTCTGAGAGGTTATCAAGTTTAAAACATTATAAACTATCAGATTTATTTAGCAAAAATGGAATTGACATATTAATTTTTTATCAGATTTGACAATTATTGTGGCGGCTTATGCTGGGATGGCTTATGCTAAGATCTGGGGTCTCTATTTAAATCTATAATACCTACTAAAATCCACATATACTCTTTTATTAATAACCCTAACCCTAAACCCTAACTAAACTATAAAAACAAACACCCCTGAAAATTCTTCTAAAATTTTATAATTTCATAATAAAATAACTTAAATTCTTAGCATAAGCCATCTCAGCATAAGCTGCCACAATTAACAATTTGATAAGACAATATATAACTAGCACTAGCCTTGTAATTGTTTTACTATTGAACCTCCAAAAACTGATATTGTCAAAACTGATAATTTTTTTAATTCTAATAAAAAATTTAATCTACAACTCTTTTATACTATATAAATTTAATACTGTCAAACTTCTCAAAACTGATATATATGATAAACAGGTTTTTTTTAGTATTAAAAGTTAACAGGTTTGAAAATACTATAAACTATTAGATTTATATAGCAGAAATGAAGATGGTAAATTAAATTTATATCATATTTGACAAGATCAGTTTTGAGAGATTTAACAATAAGTCTATAATGTTTTCAAACCTGATAACCTTTCAATGCTAAAACAAAATCTGACACCATATACATTGCTTTTGAGAGGTTCAAAGCAGAAGTCAAGTTTTCTTTTGGCAGTGCTTATAGATCTTGAGTGGGTATTGTTACAGTCTGTCCACCCTATTCTTAATATGCTCAAACTTGTGAGCTCTCTAAAAATAAATTATTGTCAAAAAGTTAAAATTTCTAATATGTTAGTAAATAGTTTATTGATTGAGAATTATTGCATTCTTGTATTATATAATTTATTTTATAATTAATAAATGATATAACAATAGAATATAATGATTACTAATAAACAAATTATTTGCCAACACTTATAATGTATCTAGAATAAAAATATACTATTGTAAACTGCTGGACTGGATCTTTTTTATTACACTGTTTTTAAAATCTATAATTAGACCTATGAGTCTTTTGTATGAGTATAGGTCTGATAATTGGGAGGTTTATTCTATTTTATTTATTTTGTATACCCAGATTTTTACACTTTACTAAAACTTTATTCCATGTTGTAGATCTGAGTACATAATGTAATAGTTGATTTGGAAGAGTGAGTAAAACAATATAGATAATAGTGCTTATTTACACTCTATCCATGTACAGGAGAAGATATAAATAAGTATTGAAGATTTGGTTAAAGTTGAATATGCAATCAGTGGAAACTGAAGGGATGATCTATTACTGAATCACTACAATAAATAGAGATACAGATGCTAGTGATGCTAATATCAGGAATATCAATAATCTGATATCAATATAATAATAATAATATATTATATGAATGAATAATGGGTTCACCAGGGTATTGGAGTTGATCCCAGTCAGGTGATATCAATGTGGGTTTAATTCAGAAAAGATTTGGAGTTTCCTACATGTGCAAGAATAAATTATAGACCAATTGGTAGGCCAATATAAGTTATGTATATAATTTCGAAGAATTATATTAAACTGAATTCAAGTCTTAATAAAAGCTGATTCAAGTTTAAAAGTCAATTCAGTCTGTTGAATTGAGTTATGATAGGTATTATTAAAGTTGCAAGTTGAATTCAAGGATAAGTATAATTTCTTTATTTATGTTAAAAGTCAAATGATTTATTTAATACTAAATAAGAAAATTCTTTATTAAATAACAATAGAACTGAATTTTTCTTCTAGTCTAGAACTTGAGGCCTTTATATACATGTTTAATTCTGACTACGTTACTTAGCTACTACTATATTACTTAGCAATTACTAAGTTTATTCTATAAGGGTTATGCTTACTTTACAATTTCTACTATGCTACATAGTTACCACTATATTACTTAGCGGGCTTTTCAAGCTTTAATTGGTACAACAGGATTAAATGATTACATTAATATAGCTATTATAATGTTTTAATGTGCCTAAAATAACATTCATATAGTTAAGCTACTAAGCCACCCATTATTACCTTTTTAGTATAAATTATTTACATCAGAACTACACAAATATAGAAATTATTTACAATTTCAAAAATTAAATTTTTTAATTTATTACAATACAAAGGGGTCTAATATCTGAGAGAATCTTGTATATGGTATGTTGAGTTTGTGCTGTACTAAGTTTTGTTTTACTAAAAAATCATGCAGTTATTGTAATAGATCATTAATTTGTGATATGAAAACCAATTACTGTATTTTTGCATAATAACATGCAGGGGTGTAATACTGGTGTAATTTCAAAATTTAGCCAAAATTAAGCTTAATTCAGGCCATTATTCAAGATAATGCCATGAGTGAAAATACTGTATATCAGATATAATAAATCATGAGATAAAAGCATTAATGAAATTTTCTTTTGACCATTATTTAAAAAAATTTATTTACTATTAAAAAAATGCTATGCCACCAGGTTATTGATTACTATCCCATAATATGAAAACCAGGTATATAATTTTGTGTGGCCTAAATTAAAATTATTCATGAGCTAATGAAAAATTTAGTTATAGAATTTATTCACTATTATAAATAAGATGAGTTAACTAGCATTAAAATTATCAATTATAAGCATGCTAGTGCAAATAAAATTTTGTTACAGAACTTATTCACTCACTATTCAGATGAATATAATATGCAATTAAATTTTAGTTTGCATTAGAATGTCATAACTTTTATTGTAAATTATTGAAAAAATTTTATTACAAACTTACTATTATAATTCTACAATTTGTGGTTAAGATAAGTTAGTTTATATTAAATTTGGCATAATTTCTATTGTGAGTTACTGTATAATTTAACTATGAAATTACTTGCTATTCCATTGGCCATAATATGTGATTAAGATAAGTGAGTTAGTTTGTATTGGAAATGAGCTACTTAAAAAGAATTTATTAAGGTATTTATTCTCTACTCTAGTGACCACAACCACAATATGTGGTAAACAAAATTAGGATAGCTGCGCGATGCAGTTGCGCTAAAACCAGGAACGTATTAAATATGATACTACAGATCATTTTTGAAAATTAATATATTTTTATTTTAATTATTGCGGTTAATGCTGACTTGAGGCCATTATAAAATAAGTATGATCATATGAAATTCTAGTTTAGTAATAATAATGATTTTTTTTATTAATTCATTTTAAGAAAGTCTCAAAATTATATGGATGAACTCTCATTCAGAAGGGTATTTTTTCACAAGATTATTATTTACACACAGTCGTATGCAGTACGCATCATAATAATGTAATGGCATAGTTATATAAAAGTATTATCATAATTAGGGTAGCTGCACAGTGATGCAGCGCAAGACCAGCATGATCATGCACATTAAGTTCAAAATGTATGTTAATATTTGTCAATAATTTGCTAAATTTACTCGAACTTTTTATCCGTATCACATTTTAAAAAGACATTGGCTCATTTAGCGCAAATAAAAATAAATTAATTAAAGGCAGACCATTAGTTGAGTGCTTCAATTATAACATGCTTTATTTATTCTTGCTCAATCAGGTGACTATTAACACCGAGAAAACAGATTCATTCTCTATTATCACAGATTCGATATCAAAATATGTTACAGATTTCTAGAATATCGTAGTAACTACTATTATAAATTTGAATGATCAAAAATGACATAATGAGCAGGTAACTAATTAAAACATTTAAACGGACGAATTACAAATTTAGATGGAAATTTTATAATCAATAACGTCAAGTTTGCATCATATTGCATAATCGACTTATGTCGTGCAGTATATGTAAAAATGTTGACTCCTTCCAAAAATGAATAAATGAATACCATTACTTCTACTAAAAAAGGATTCTGCGAAAATCAGCATAGGCCACGCCCAAAAAACGATCCTATGCAATCGTACTGGTATATTGTAATTGTGAATAAATGAAAATCATTATTCCAACCCAAAAGGATTTTTCAAAAATCAACGTAGTGCATCAAAAAAGTTGAACGGAACCATCCCTCTCATATTTCATGTGTTCGTATTGGTATTATGAATCATTTTTTAATAAAAGAACAGGTGAAACCTGAGTTGCGAAATAGTGAAATCCACTTTGTAGATCAGGTTAGGGTGAAATAAAAGTGGATTTAATCCTCACGTGATGATCATAGCAGCTTTCACTATTTCACAACTCACCCTGTCGTTTAATATAAGTTGGCTAAATTTTAAAACCAATTTTACTTTAAATGGCAAACCATTGATCGTAATTATGAAGTATAACAAATGACATCAGATTATCATTTTATTAAAGTAAATGATTGGCTTACATGTGCCGCTGCGTGGCACATGTAAGCCAATCATTTACTAAGGAAGAACGAATTTTATGACCAATTTATTATAAGTTAATACATGATCTGCATGCTGCATTCTTGATATAAATATATAAACCTTCTAACTAAATTTCACTTCGCTTTCTAAAATTAGAAATTTATGTTACATAAAACAGGGAATGACCATGAGAAAAAATGTACACCAATCAGCTTTAAGATTTTGCTTCCATTTCAGATGCCAGTAAAACCATACACTAACGTTCCTGGTATGATTTGCATAGAAATTATTGTATTTCTATTGCAAGTTACTATAAAAAAATCTATTGCAAGATTTACACAATATTTGGTAACAGTTAAGTCTGGGATAGCTTGCATTGGAATTGTTGTGTTTCTATCATAATTTACTGTGAATTATTCTGTTACAGAACTTACTACTCTGGTGACTACAATATATGATTAATATGAGTTGGTTTGCATTGAAATGAATGTGATTTCAATCACAAAAGCTGAAAAATTCTGTTACGAACTTTTAGTTTTGATAACTATAATAAGTTGTTAAGGTGAGTCAGTTTACATTGGAATTATCATAATTTCTATTGTGAGCATTGTTTCAGAACTTACTCACTATTTCAGTAATTTCTACTGTAAATATTCTTTTGCAAAACCTATTACAGTAAAACCTCCATAACTGCACCCTCTACAAGTGCACACCCTCTAAATGCATGCTCAAGTTCTGGCCAAAATATATACTTGCCCCTATAAATACACTTTCTCTTATTGATCTCTAAATGCATGTTGTTAAAGCTTAGCCCCAAGAGCGTGCACTTATAGAGGTCTTATTGTATTATTCTTGACAAACAACATACAGTTCACTAATGCATGTTATTAGTATTATCTATACCTCAATTAATAATATCAAAGACATGTATAATGCATAATGCACAAAAGTTGATTTTTAAAATCATAAAAGATAACTGAGTTCGATATTATTACAGTCAACTCATTCTAATCCGAACTGCTGGGACTGCTTTTTTTTACTATGTAAAAAGTTTAAAAGTTCAGTTTTCACAAAGTTATATATAGCTTATCTGAACTTTATAATAAAATTTACAAATGTTCTAGAAGATTTTGTTCAGTTTAGAGAGAGTTTAATAGTGTTTGGTTTAGAGAGGTTCAAATTAGAGAGAGGCGACTGTATGTAGAAGACTGTGAATATCATAGTCAAGACATAACTTTGGACATCTTGATTTTCACAATATACTGTATATTTTTTTACTATAAAGTTTGGCATATATTTAGTAAACCTTTTAAGAATGCATCATCTAACTATGGAAGCATAGCTATAATCGGGAATAATCTGAGAATTTGTTAACAAAACTAACAAATATATTTTTAGTATGTACGTACATAATTTCAAATAAAGTTTTTTTTTTTTTTTAAACCCCTACTATGGGGACGCTCAAATAAAGTTTACATGGCAATGCATACATCTTATTATGGAATCAAAAGTCGTCGAACTTAAAAATCTTATAAATACAACCCGAATACGATAAAAAATTTTTGGGGCTATATCAATATCGATATCGATATCGTTATCGTTATTATTATCTAAACTATCTTGATATATCTGATATATATGATATCGATATCGATAAGATAATATAAAATTATTTGATGAAAATCCTTTCCGTTTTAGCCTAAAAGGAAATGTGGCGGGTCACGAGTAAAAACTTAGCCAATGATCAAGACGATCTACGTCTAATCCTAGCATTATTGGAAGATATACAGCATGCCGATAAAAAAAGATAGGAGTGGGTTAATTTTGGATTTGCAATTTATGACGTAATTGAAATTTCTCAAGCCACATCATCTATGAAATAGTGCTCATTTATTAGAATCAATCAAAATAAACAACGCAACCAATATTTGAGCAAATATCATCGTCAAAAAAATAAAAAACAAAAGAGACCATTAAACAAGAAGCAAATACGAAGCATCAGCAGTCTCTGTTGCTCTGTTTACTGAATTTACCAACTTTAATATTTTATTCCATTTTTATGAATCCATTATCTAGGTAATATCTGATATTTCATATTTATTTAGAAATACAATTATAACTATACATATTATATGTGTATATATATATTCAGTTATAATCTTTGGCAATTTATCAAGAAAATTTATTATCGAAAATGTCGCGAAAAGAATTATAACCCTCGTTTTCGGTAAAAGAATCCACAGTTTTAGGTCTTTGTTGTATTAAATGAAAAGGTTATTGATGCAATAATTGAACTTGTTGGCATATAGATAAGAGCTAAGAATGATAAATATTGTCTATTGTTTTTTGTGAAAAAAAAAACAATAATCGTTGCCGAATATGATGATGCTACTTGTGTGGTGGTATCTTTGAAAGTTCAAACGCAAAATGTTTCAAGGCAGATATAAAAAAAGAATAGTTTATGGCAAAAAAGTTAGTTGATTTAAAATGACAAATTCATTTCAATATTTTTTACTAATAAAAATTAACATTATCAAATTACGCATATTTATCCTAATGATAAATACTCTTGACCAATTTAATCTATTTTCCGCTAGATAAATTTTAGTTCTCAACACTTTCTGTCTCATTGATAAAGTAATTTGCAAACGCCCTTAAACAGGTGAAAAAAATGGTCTACGATATTAATTTTTAAATTTAGATACATAACTAATTTTGGACGATGCTAGCAATTTCCATCTCTACAATGTCTGAACATTTAATCACGTGTTGTTAAGACTCATATTTCAATCAAACAATATTAACCAATTTAACTTTATTAAATAATTGTACTGTACAATTTAGTTATATTTTGAAGGCTTATCTCAATTTTGGCCATGATTTAAGATTTTCGTGACTTAAGTTTTAAATTTCACATAACGATTGTTTACTATAAACACCAATCCAAAATCCAACTAATATTGTTATTGCTTTTAATGGTTAAATTATATCCAAATTTCGTTTTTATCTCCAGAAATTATATAACATTATTGATTATCTAATGTAAGTAAAAACGAATAAATGTGTAACGATCAAGAATAAATGTAATTGTATAGCGCAGGCAGTGTAACGATCATGATGAATGTACATTATGTATTAGAATTCCATTGTGTAACGCAACTTGTTATATATATTCTAAATTCTTGCAAATAGTAACACATCAACGTTTAAATCATGCCTATGCAAAAATGTGCAAACTGTAATAACCACTATAACTTATATACAGCATGGTGTCAAACATGCGACCCTCAGAAAACAACACAAGGATGGACAAGTGGAGATAAGGATGTCGATAATTGCATTCATGAATTTCAACTTAAAGCTACATCTTATGAAGATGTAATCGAATGGATTCCTTTTAACAAATTAGATAATATTCAAAATATCGGTGATAGATTTTTTGCAACCTGGTTAGATGGAATACTATATACAAAATGTGAATATGAAGTTGGATTTGGATGTAAATATACACAATCACGTACACCATCATGCCTAGTGGAGCTTAAAGCATTAACTAGTTCGCTAAATTTATTTGATACATTAAAAGAAGTAAGATTATATTATTTATTACATATAACATATAATAGTTTATTTAATTTATAACATATTTACATAAATTCTATTTATATATTTTGTAAGTTTAAAAATCATATTCAATTAGGGGGTAAAATACGTGTCTATGGATTAACTCGAAACATAAATACAAATGAATATATGTTGGTATTTGATCAATTTAGTTTTGAAAGAAATCAAGATTATGGAATATGTGCCAATTGCAACCGATATAACACATCTGAAGCTTGGTGTCAAACATGTGACCCTCAGATAACAACACAAGGATGGACAAGTGGAAACGAGGATGTCGATAATTGCATCACTGAATTTCAACTTAAAGCTACATCTTATACTGATGTTATTGAATGGATTCCTTTTAAAAAATTAGACAATATTCAAAAGATCGGTGATAGAATTTTTGCAACCTGGTTAGATGGAATACGATATGCGGAAAGATATAACAATAATGTATATAAATACAAACAGTCGCGTACACCATCATACCTAATGGAGCTTAAAACATTAACTATTTCACCAAATTTATTAGATACATTAAAAGAAGTAAGATAATATATTTAAATCATTATTGTACAATACTACAGTATATTGCCTTATTTTAATTCATATTTGTATTTAATAAGTTTAAAGATTTTGTGCAATTCAAGAATAGTGAACTTAAAGTATATGGTCTAACTCAAGACACCGTAACAAATGTATATATGTTAGTATTTGATCAATTTGGGTATGAAAGAAATGTATATTTTGGAATATGTGCAAATTGCAACCGATATAACACATCACGAGCTTGGTGTCAAACATGTGACCCTCAGAAAACAACACAAGGATGGACAAGTGGAAACGAGGATGTCGATAATTGCATCAATGAAATTCAGCTTAAAGCCACATTTTATGAAGATGTAATCGAATGGATTCCTTTTAATAAATTAGTTAATATTCAAAAGTTCGGTGATAGATTGTTTGCAACCTGCTTAGATGGAATAAGATATGTAAATTACAATAAAGTTAAAGATGAATTTAAACAGTCACGTACACCATCATGTGAGTGGATCTTAAAACATTATGTAGTTCACCAAATTTATTAGATACATTAAAAGAAGTAAGATAATATTATTTATTATATATGTAGCTTATTTAATTGATAACATATTTACATCAATTCTATTTATATTTTGTAAGTTTAAAAATAATATGAAATTAGAGGGTAAATCACGTGTCTATGGATTAACTCGAAACATAAATACAAATGAATATATGTTGGTATTTGATGAATTTAGTTCTAAAAGATATGATTATAATGGAAAGTGTGCCAATTGCAATCGATATAACACACTGCCAGCTTGGTGTCAAACATGTGACCCTCTGAAAGCAACTCAAGTGTGGACAAGTGGAAATAAGGATATCAATAATTGCATTCATGAATTTCAACTTAAAGCCACTTCGTATGAAGATGTAATCGAATGGATTCCTTTTAATAAATTAGATAATTTTCAAAAGATTGATGATAGATTTTTTGCAACCTGGTTGGATGGAATACGATATGCGGAATATTATAAAAATGAAAATAATGAATCTGAATATAAACAGTCACGTAAACAATCATGCGTTGTCGAGCTTAAAACATTAACATGTTCGCCAAATTTATTAGATACATTAAAAGAAGTAAGTTAGAATATTTTAATTATTATCTACGATACTACTGTATGTTGCCTTATTGTAATTCATATTTGTATTTAATAAGTTTAAAGATTATGTGCAATTAAAGAAAAGTGAACTTAAGGTATATAGACTAACTCAAGTCAACGTAACAAATGAATATATGTTGGTATTTGATCAATTTGGGTCTAAAAGAAATAAATATTATGGAATATGTGCAAATTGCAACCGATATAACACATCTGAAGCTTGGTGCCAAGGATGTGACCCTCTGAAAACAATACAAGGGTGGACAAGTGGAAATAAAGATGTCGATGATTGCATTAAAGAATTTCAACTTAAAGCCACATCTTTTGAAGATGTAATCGAATGGATTCCTTTTAATAAATTAGGTAATTTTCAAATAATTGTTAATAGATTTTTTGCAATCTGGTTAGATGGAATACGATATATGGAACAACATTATAATAAAAATTATGAATATAAATATGAACAGTCACGCACACCATCATGCGTAGTGGAGCTTAAAACATTAACTAATTCGCCAAATTTATTAGATACATTAAAAGAAGTAAGATAGAATATTTCAATTACTATGTACGATACTACAGTATGTTGCCTTATTTTAATTCATATTTGCATTTAATAAGTTTAAAGATTGTGTGCAATTGAATAATGAATTTAAAGTATATGGACTAACTCAAGACACCGTAACAAATGAATATATGTTGGTATTTGAAGAAATTGGTTCCAAAATATCTAAGTTTGATGGAAAGTGTGCAGAGTGTAACCAATATAACACATCTAAAGCTTGGTGTCAAACATGTGGTCCTCTGAAAGCAACGCAGGGATGGACAAGTGGAAATAAGGATGTCGATGATTGTATTAAAGAATTTCAACTTAAAGCCACATCTTATCAAGATGTAATCGAGTGGATCCCGTTTAATAGATTAGATAATGTTCAAAAGATTGGCGAAGGGGGGTTTGGCTCAGTGTTTTCAGCAACGTGGCTAGATGGTAAAAGGACAATTTTCCTTAAAGAAGAATACGCACAATCACGTACACCATCGTGTGTAGTTGCACTTAAGACATTACCTGGATCACAGAATAATTTTTTAAAAGAAGTAAGTTGAGAATATTATTTATTTTATAATTTAGACAAATTATTAACATTATAAATTTTAATTATTTAACAAGTTTAAAAGTTACATGCAATTTAGATTAGTGGGTAGTAATCTTGAGGTGTATGGAATAACTCAAAACACAATTAATAATGAATATTTGATGGTATTTCAATATGCTAATAAAGGAAGTCTTCACGAGTTTCTATTATCAAATATTCGAAAACTTAATTGGAAAAGTAAATTAAAGCAACTTGTTGATATATCAGCAAATTTAGTCAAACTACACGAATCAGAATATATTCATGGAGATTTTCATAGTGGTAATATATTGCAAAACCAATATATCAATGGTGATTTAATATCTTATATCGCAGATCTAGGATTGTCTAGAAAGAAAAATGAATCTGATTTAGATGATAGTATTTACGGCGTTTTACCGTATGTTGCACCAGAAGTGTTAACTGAACGATCATATACGCTAGCATCAGATATTTATAGTTTTGGTATTATTATGACTGAAGTTTCTACAGGAAAACCACCTCACTACAAAGTTGAATACGACGAGATATTAGCTATTAAAATATGTAATGGATTACGTCCCGAGTTTGCTAATGGCACTCCTGATTGTTATATCCAATTAGCAAATGAATGTATGGATGCTGATCCTTTTAATAGACCAAATGCATCTGATATCCATGAAAATTTGTCAGAGTGGTATGAGATAGTAGATAATAATGTTGCAAAAGACAAAAATGAATTAACAATATTGAATGCATTCAAAACTGCGGATGAAATTATTCCGACGTTATCAACTGAATTGCCAAATTATTCTAAAGATAAACTTACAAGTAAACTGCTTAATTTTAAAAACCTTTCTGGGCCAATCAATTCTTTATCGGCAGAGTTGTCGAAACTTTGCGGTTAATAATTATATTTTTTTGATTCTTAATTAAAACGATAAAGTATTTAACATTTTTAATTTTTTTTTTTTTTAGGTTCTAGAAAGTGGGCTTTTTCGATTTCTGATGACGATGTTTTCCGTGTGTATTTAATGAATTTTGACTTACTAACATATATAAGAATGCTTATTGATTTATATCTTATTTTTATAGCTAACAAAAGAAATAAATTATCATCAATAGAGTAAACATATTTCTCAAATTGCTTATTACTAATAGTAAAAAACGTATATTAAGGTAATAATAACTTAATTTCGTTATTTTTTTATCCGCGAACCTTTTGATAGACACATCCTAAATTTAAATTATAAATAATAATTTTATTTATAAATAGATACTGATCTTTATTTTTTATTTGTTTATTTAAAAAAAAAAATAAACTTGAAAAAAATAATAAAGAAAACTGAGAATTAATAATTCTCATTTGATATCGCATGTTTATGTATAAATAAATATGTATGTAATGCTATAATTGAGTGAATCCTCCGACTTTCAGTCTTTTTGACTACTGGGAGCAATCTCCTATGTTGCATGTAGTAATAAAAACTAGTATAGCGGAATGCTACTAATTACAGACACTATTATAAAATGATATACTTTAAAAATTAGATAAATTTCAGATAAAAAAAATTATATTAAGGAAAATTGTAATATTTCATATTTAATATTTAGATCTTCTAAATTCTTAAAGCTTTTTTTCCCAAACTATATTAAAGTGAGTATAGATATTATGGCGCATTTGCTATATCTTGTGACCCAGTAATCGAAACTGAATGCTTTTCCATCATTCGACCCATCTTATCGAAACGAATTAATAATGTCAAAATAATCCATTATTCTCGCTCGGATTTCATATTAAACACTCTCTTTATTAGAGATTATGAAGATACAAAATGGGAGTAGTGCTGCACGCCATCACTTTTCTCTTATACTATTACATACTGTGCTCATAACAACTGACCCAGTAATCGAAACTGAATGCTTTTCCATCATTCGACCCATCTTATCGAAACGAATTAATAATGTCAAAATCATCCAATTTTGATCGCTGGATCACAGATCGTTTAAATAAAATAAACAAAATTTTATACTGTATTATTCTAATAATAAGTATTTGTAGCATGTTAATGGCGAAATTTTTACTAAGTAAATCTACATTTGTGCATTATGAAAATTTGCTCTAATGATAAATTCTATTATCTTTAAATTTTCATAAAAATCAGAAAGTCTGTTTTATTAATTGACATTTATAAAAATATTTTTGTACCACAGAACGTGTATTATAAACTTCAGTCAATAAAAAATTGACTAATTTTTATGGAATTTAGATTTTTATATATAATTTTATGTCTCTGGGAAAAGATTGTATATCATGAGCGTTGATAATTTGCATATTAATTTACTCGATCGCATAATTCGCAATCAACATGAATTTGAAACGCGGAGAATCAAGATTACAGAAATGACCAGTTATTCATGAAATTTTTGGAAAATGTGCAAATTGCAACCGATAACACAGATTACGCTTGGTGTCAAACATGTGACCTTCTGAAAACAACAAAAGGATGGACAAGTGGAAATAAGGATGTCGATGATTGCATTAAAGAATTTCAACTTAAAGCCACATCTTATGAAGATGTAATCGAGTGGATCCCTTTCAATAGATTTGATAATATTCAAAATATTGGCGAAGGGGTTTGGCTCAGTGTTTTCATCAACGTGGTTAGATGGTAAAGGATAATAATTTCATATAAAGAAGGTAAATACACACAATCACGTACACCAGTCGTACACCATCGTGCGTAGTTGCACATAAGACATTACCTGGATCACAGAAGAATTTTTTAAAAGAAGTAAGTTGAGATTATTTACTGTATTTATTATATAGTATAGATAAATTATTAGCATTATAAATTTTAATTATTTAACAAGTTTAAAAGTTACATGCAGTTTAGATTAGTGGGCAGTAGTCTTGAGGTGTATGGAATAACTCAAAACACGACTAATAATGAATATTTGATGGTATTTCAATATGCTAATAAAGGAAGTCTTCACGAGTTTCTATTATCAAATATTCGACAACTTAATTGGAAAAGTAAATTAAATCAACTTGTTTTATATATCAGCAAATTTATTCAAACTTCACGAAGCAGAATATATTCATGGAGATTTTCATAGTGGTAATATATTGCAAAACCAATATATCAATGGTGATTTAATATCTTATATTACAGATCTAGGATTGTCTAGAAAGAAAGATGAATCTGATTTAGATGATAATATTTACGGCGTTTTACCGTATGTTGCGCCAGAAGTGTTAACTGAACGATCATATACGCTAGCATCAGATATTTATAGTTTTGGTATCATTATGACTGAAGTTTCTACAGGAAAACCACCTCACTACAAAGTTGAATATGACGAGATATTAGCTATTGAAATATGTAATGGATTACGTCCTGAGTTTGCTAATGGCACTCCTATTGTTATATCCAATTAGCAAATAAATGTATGGATGCAAATCCTTCTAATAGACCAAATGCATTTGATATCCATGAAAATTTGTCAGAGTGGTATAAGATTGTAGCTCGTAATTTTGCAGAAAACAAAAATGAATTAACAATATTGAATGCATTCAAAACTGCGGATGAAATTATTCCGACGTTATCAACCGAATTGCCAAATTATTCAAAAGATAAACTTACAAGTAAACTTCTCAACTTCAAAAATCTTAATTCATGTGGTAAATATGCACATTATAATATATCTGACTTTTGAGCAATGAAATTTTAATAACTGTTTAATTTATAGGTTCTGGTATATGCGATCTTTCAATTGATAATTACATTACTTCACGTATGTATCTAATATTTTCATTCTATTAAGTAAAATTATGGTTTATTTAATTATATAAATACATTATTTTTAATAGCCGATAGGAAATAATCTGAATTGACTTTATTTACTTTAAATTAAATAAATTTATTGAAAGTTACAACTTTAGTTTTGAAACTTAAGGTTTGAATAAAGCTTAGTTATTTAGATCACTGAATTAGTAAATGCCAAGAATAAAGCAGTGTTTTAGCGGAATTCATTGCTACACCAATTGTTATACCGCAAAAGTGTGCATACAATATCTGGGTTTATTTTATTCTACAAGTTTTTAAACATTTTAGTTGAGATTATATTGTGAAAGGAAAAATTTAAGGTGCATATACATATTGTATCTATAATAGGTAGTCTGGCTATTTGAGCATTTAATGAATAAAGATTCCATTGTTCGCGCTTGGTCTAATATTTTGGGATCTTATACACACACTTTTGCGGTAACTTATTTTGCGCGTTAGTTTTCTTATCGTATAACTACTTAATCGGTCAATATGATTAATCTATTTTAATCGAATTTATGACATTATACTCTATCATTAACTTAATTCGATTAATGATAAAAATTATATAATCGAGTCAATAGACTATTTTGTAATAAGTGATCATCTCTAGCTGTAATTCATAAACGGAAGTGGTGTTTCACACAATAATTCTTTAACTCGTGAAGATCTCTGGTTTATATTCGGAAATCTGATTGTGGACAAATGAATTATCGTGTTTACAAAATGATGTATTTTTGATCAAATTTTGCAGACCGCTGTTCAATTGGAGATTTTCTTGATAATAGAAATTCAATGTAAAAAAAAGATTGCTTGGTTTTTATTGACTCAAACTCGTATATCACTGATTAAAGGTTAAAACGCTTTAAAATTAAAAGACTATAAGTTATTTATATGATATAGGCTTTTATAACACATCTACTTTATGAGTGCAGAAAAAAAAAAATACTAACTACCGGTAGTTTATAGATTAATGGTTCAAATAAATAATACTTTAATGGTTCAAACAAATTATATTTTATAATTTAACAATTCAACAAATTATATTTCATACTTTAACGATTCAAATTGTAAATTATTTGCAAGTTAAAAAATCAAATTAAATTTTTAGAGCAACTTTTTTTAAAAAAAAACATCCTAAGCTTTTACTAGACAAATTTTTTAAATTTCATTATATAAATAGATCAACGTGATAAATTCGTACAGTCAAATATCGAAAACATAACGATAATTGGCAAGATAAGTACTTGGTCGCATGACAAGTCATTTCTAAAAATTCAACTAATCCGCGTGACTATTCTTGAAGAATTGATCAGTTCAATTCGGAAACTACTAAATTACTAAAGCTTAATAGCCTACATTATGATAACCTCGTTTTATTAATGACTTTGCTGACAATATCATCTTCATGATATTTAATATTATTCATGTTTTTTTTCTTATATTCACGTCACATAGTCAATTACGGTCATTCATAAATCAAGATAAGTTTGTTATTATTTAAAAATTAAAGCATATCAAATTTTTTATTTATATTGATTAGTAGAGAAATATACACATTTGAGTCATAGAATAGGTATTCTATCCCACTTTGTTCTGATAGAGGTATTAATCAAAAGTTTCAGATTAAATTAAGAAACTTCATTTTTTGGAGTTACATAATTCTACATAGCAAAAACGCTACTGAAGAATATTATCATTCTGAAACCCTCAAATAGAAGTATTTAAGTCACTTTTCATTTAATTATTATATAGCTTAAGCATTATACAGCAAATATCTCGTTTTTTATTTGAATTTTTATATTTAGATGAGCTATTATATCTCATTTTATTTAGCCTATGAATGTATTAATCATTTATTCATCGGTACTTTTAAAATCTGCTATTTACCACTATTTAATTTTTATTCGTGTTATTTAACTATTAAAATTAGCTAGAATTGTTAATAAATTAAATGCGGAATTATATTTTGATGAATTGTATGTATTCCATTTATTAAATATATAAACCTAGAAGAGAATTTTAATTGTATTAGAATTCACTTTTATTGAACGTAAATAGTTATTTTTATCTGGATATAAATCATATCTTTACCTACGTTCAACCCACGAGTCTACTCGTCCACATTCACCCAAATTGCTAAAATTCAAGCAATTATTTAATAAACGTGCGTAAAACAATGTCAGATATATGAAGCCTATTCTAATTCAGTAAATTATTCCGGTTCAGAATTTATCACTCAATTCCCGACTTATAATAAGCGATTACGAAAAAGCATTAATGCATTTGAATGAATTATTGGAACCCGATTCAAATAATGTTAAAGCATTGAATTACGGATTTTAATAAGCCATTAGAATTGACAAATCGTGGATAAACGTTTTAACGATGTCAAATTTGAGAAATCAGTTACAGAAATTAACACGTCATTAGAAATTAATTTCAAAGATCCAGATGTATTAATCAAGGTAAGTCTATCAAATGCTATGTAGATATGATGAATCCCTTAAGATTTAAATTATTCATTAATAATTGATCCTAATAAAGCGAATATATTAAGTAATTGAGGGTTAACCTGTAGAAATTGGTAAATATGAAGGATCACACGATAATTTAATAAATTAATAGAAATTCGACCAGATAATGCTACAGCATTATATATTCGTGGAATGGCATATCAAATCTGAAATACTTATTGAATCACTTGAAACCGAACCAGGTGATGTGCTTACACTATATAGTATGATGAGTATGTATGAAGCATCGAGTGTAGATTTAAATGAAGCATTTGCAATTTTAAATAAATCAGATATTGATTCAAATGATTTAAAAAAATTATTTATCCGTTGAATTATTTATCTAAAACAAGAAAAATATGTAGAGTCACTTGCAGATATAAATAGTTCATTAAATATACAACCAAATATTACTGTATTATGTTAAGTGAATGTGGAAAAATTTTTCAAGAGACAGGCAAATATGAGGATTCATTAACGCATTTAAATAAATCATTGGAAATCCGGCTGAATGTGGTTGGGCATTACATTTACGTGGACAAACTTATCTAAAATATGAAATTAATAATTTCTTATTGATATTACAGTACAGAATCATTAGAAAGTATGCCAATTAATGCTGTAGCATTGAACGATCGAGGATTAGTGCATCGATATATTAATAATCGTTTAATGACTATAAGAAGTCATTAAAAATCGATCCAAGCAACTGCAGCGCTTTGCAAAAAGATGTGGCTGTGAAAATCGGAGATTTTATAGATTTTTTGAAATTTTAAGAATTATACCGATTTCAAAGAAATATAAACGTAACCAATCGAAAATATAACGTAACAGACAATCTGAAATCTCAGTGATTCTCAGCCATCATCATTAAAAAAATCATCGGGTCACATCTTTTTGCAAAGCGCTATAATATTTGCAAATCAAAAATTATTACATTAATCATTAATGCAATATTCGAGTCTATTATATATGTAAGATTATTATCTAATACAAGTTTAATTGTTAAAAAACGAATAAATGTAGTTGTAGGATTTACTAATTTCCTCGAAAATTCCTATTTGACGGATGAAATGTTTATCTCTCATTGGACAAATATTTCATGAGATTGAAACAGTCATGTCAAATAAATTTTTTTTCTTTTTTTTCAACATTAATTTTTAATAGTTTTTTTTTTTTGCGCCCTGATAATTTTTAATAACATTCTTTGCGAATATTATTTTCGAATAATTGCATATTTATTCAAGTTTTTTTTAAATAACTTTTCGCTTTAATACTAACGTTTGGTGAATCTAATAAATTTATCAGATTTTAATAAGTAACAATTAGATAATCTTGCAGATAAAACTTGTTCCTTGAGCCACCGATAATAATTATAATAATGATAATAATGAATTAAGATTGCACCAAACGCTAACGTAAGACAAACCTCGATGTGTTTAACAAGTGATCGCAATTAAGCTCACAAATAATTATATTTACATTGAGAATTTGAATATGCAATTTATGACGTAATTGAAATTTCTCAAGACAAATCATCTATGTAATAGTGCTCATTTATTAAAATCAATCAAAATAAACAATGCAACCAATATTTGAGCAGTTCTTCTATAATTTGTCAAATAACATCGTCAAAAAATAAAAAACAAAAGATACTATTAAACAAGAACAAATACGAAGCATCGGCAGTCCCTGTTGCTCAGTTTACTGATTTTACCAATTTTAATATGTTATTTATTATATGAATCCATTATCTAGTAATCATTTCATATTTATTTATAAATACAATTATAACTATACATATATAAATATAATATATATATATATTAGGCATTATTTTTATATTCTTTGGCAATTTATCAAGAAAATTTATTATCGAACATGTCGCGAAAAGAATTATAATCCTCGTCTACGATTAAAAGAACCCACGAGTTTTAGGTCTTTGCTGTATTAAATGAAGGGATTATTGATGTAATAATTGAACTTGTTGGCATATAGATAAAAGCCAAGAATGATAAGTATTGTCTATTGTTTTTTGTGACGAGAAAAAAATAATAATCGTTATGTGGTGGTGCCTTTGAAAGTTCGAACACAAAATTTTTCAAAGCAGGCATAAAAAAGAATAATTATGGCAAAAAGTTAGTTGATTTTTTAAAATGACAAATTCATTTCAATATTTTTTGCTAATAAAAATAAGCATTATCGAATTACGCATATTCATGCTAATGATTAATACACTTGACCAATTTAACCTAGTTTCCACTAAATAAATTTTAGATTTATTAAGGCATTTGAAACGCCCTTAAACAGGTGAAAAAAATGGTCTACCGATATTAATTTTTAAATCTAGACACATAACTAATTTTGGACGAGCTAGCAATTTCCATCTACATAATGTTTGAACATTTAATCACAAGTTGTTAAGATTCATATTTCAATTAAACAATGTTAACCAATATAACTTTATTAAATATTGTACAATTTAGTTCTATTTTATAGGCTTATCTCAATTTTGGTTATGATCTAACATTTTAGTGACTTAAGTTACAAAATAACGTAAGCATTTATTGTTTACTATAATATATTAAATGTCAAAAGCAAACAAACTATAAAAATCTCCAAACTAATATTACTATTGCTTTTAATGGTTAAAAGGTGCCAAAATTCGTTTTAATCACCCAAAATTATATAACATTCTTAATTATTAATATGTCTGATTGATTATTTAATTCAAGTCAAAACGAATAAATGTGCAACGATCAAGAATAAATGTGCGCAGGCAGTGTAACGATCATTAATGTATGCAAAGCTGCAGTGTTAGACACTCAATTGTGTAACACAATTTGTTATATATATTATATATATCTAATTTCTTGCAAATAGTAACACATCAACGTTAAAATCATGTCAATGCAAGAATGTGCAAATTGTAGGGATGGAAAAAAAACAGTTTTAAACACTTTTTCACCGATTTAAAACATGTGATAATTAAAAGCCCGAATAGTTAAAATTGTTTTTAAACATAATCTTCACCTGTTTTTAATTACGTAATAAAAAACATTTTCCATCCCTAGCAAATTGTAACCAATATAACACATCGCCAGCTTGGTGTCAAACATGCGACCCTCAGAAAACAACACAAGGATGGACAAGTGGAGATAAAGATATCGATAATTGTATTCATGAATTTCAACTTAAAGCAACATCTTATACAAAAGTAATCGAATGGATTCCTTTTAACAAATTAGATAATATTCAAAATATCTGTGATAGATTTTTTGCAACCTGGTTAGATGGAATACGATATGTGGAAGGATATGAAAATGAAAATTATAAATATGAATATAAACAGTCACGCACGCCGTCATGCCTAGTGGAACTTAAAGCATTAACTAGTTCGCTAAATTTATTTGATACATTAAAAGAAGTAAGATTATATTATTTATTACGTATAATAATTTATTTAATTGATAATATATTTACATAAATTCTATTTGCATTTTGTAAGTTTAAAAATCATATGCAATTAGAGGGTGAAAAGGTCTATGGATTAACTCAAAACAAAATCAAAAATGAATATATGTTGGTATTTGATCAATTTAGTTCAAATAGATATATATATTATGGAAAATGTGCCAATTGTAACCGATATAACACAGATTACGCTTGGTGTGAAACATGTGACCCTAAGAAAACAACACAGGGATGGACAAGTGGAAATAAAAATGTCGATGATTGCATTCATGAATTTCAACTTCAAGCCACATCGTATAAAGATGTAATCGAATGGATTCCTTTTAATAAATTAGATAATATTCAAAATGTCGGTGATAGATTTTTTGCAACCTGGTTAGATGGAATACGATGTTTGGAAAGATATAAAAATGAAAATGATGAATATGAATATAAACAGTCACGTACACCATCATGCCTAGTGGAACTTAAAGCATTAACTAGTTCGCTAAATTTATTTGATACATTAAAAGAAGTAAGATTATATTATTTATTACGTATAATAATTTATTTAATTGATAATATATTTACATAAATTCTATTTGCATTTTGTAAGTTTAAAAATCATATGCAATTAGAGGGTGAAAAGGTCTATGGATTAACTCAAAACAAAATCAAAAATGAATATATGTTGGTATTTGATCAATTTAGTTCAAATAGATATATATATTATGGAAAATGTGCCAATTGTAACCGATATAACACAGATTACGCTTGGTGTGAAACATGTGACCCTAAGAAAACAACACAGGGATGGACAAGTGGAAATAAAAATGTCGATGATTGCATTCATGAATTTCAACTTCAAGCCACATCGTATAAAGATGTAATCGAATGGATTCCTTTTAATAAATTAGATAATATTCAAAATGTCGGTGATAGATTTTTTGCAACCTGGTTAGATGGAATACGATGTTTGGAAAGATATAAAAATGAAAATGATGAATATGAATATAAACAGTCACGTACACCATCATGCCTAGTGGAACTTAAAGCATTAACTAGTTCGCTAAATTTATTTGATACATTAAAAGAAGTAAGATAATCTATTTAAATTATTATTATACAATTCTACAGTATAATGCCTTATTTTAATTCATATTTGCATTTAATAAGTTTAAAGATTGTGTGCAATTAAAGAATAACGAACTTAAAGTACATGGACTTACTCAAAATACCGTAACAAATGAATATATGTTGGTATTTGATCAATTTGGGTCTAAAAGAAGTGAATATAATGGAATGTGCGCAAATTGCAACCAGTATAACACATCGCGAGCTTGGTGCCAAGAATGTGACCCTCTGAAAACAACACAAGGATGGACAAGTGGAAATGAGGATGTCGATAATTGCATCAATGAATTTCAACTTGAAGTTACATCTTATGAAGATGTAATCGAATGGATTCCTTTTAATAAATTAGTTAATATTCAAAAGTTCGGTGATAGATTGTTTGCAACCTGGTTAGATGGAAAACGCTATATGGAAAAATATAAAAATGAAAATAATAATTATGAATATAAACAGTCACGTACACCATCATGCGTAGTGGATCTTAAAACATTATCTAGTTCACCAAATTTATTGGATACATTAAAAGAAGTAAGATAATATTATTTATATTATATGTAGCTTATTTAATTGATAACATATTTTACATCAATTCTATTTATATTTTGTAAGTTTAAAAATAATATGCAATTAGAGGGTAAATCACGTATCTATGGATTAACTCGAAACATAACTACTAATAAATATATGATAGTATTTGATGAATTTGAAAGGAATGAACATTATGGAAAATGTGCCAATTGCACTCGATATAACACATCGCCCGCTTGGTGTCAAACATGTGACCCTCTGAAAGCAACTCAAGTGTGGACAAGTGGAAATAAGGATATCGATAATTGCATTCATGAATTTCAACTTAAAGCCACTTCGTATGAAGATGTAATCGAATGGATTCCTTTTAATAAATTAGATAATTTTCAAAAGATTGGTGATAGATTTTTTGCAACCTGGTTAGATGGAGTACGATATGCAGAAAAATATAAAAATGAAAATTATGACTATACAGTAAATATAATCAGTCACGTACACCATCATGCGTAGTGGAGCTTAAAACATTAACTAGTTCGCCAAATTTATTAGATACATTAAAAGAAGTAAGATAGATATTTCAATTATTATATTCGATACTACTGTATGTTGCCTTATTTTAATTCATATTTTTAATTAATCAGTTTATGCAATTAAAGAATAACGAACTCAAAGTACATGGACTTACTCAAGACACCGTAACAAATGAACATATGTTGGTGTTTGAACATTTTAGGTCTAAAAGAGATGAAGGTTATGGAATATGTGCAAATTGCAACCGATATAACACATCTGAAGCTTGGTGTCAAGCATGTGACCCTCTGAAAACAATACATGGGTGGACAAGTGGAAATAAAGATGTCGATGATTGCATTAAAGAATTTCAACTTAAAGCCACATCTTTTGACGATGTAATCGAATGGATTCCTTTTAATAAATTAGATAATTTTCAAAAGATTGGTTGTAGATTTTTTGTAACCTGGCTAGATGGAATTCGATATACGGAAAAATATGTCAATGAAAATTATGAAGATGAATATAAACAGTCACGTACACCATCATGCGTAGTGGAGCTTAAAATATTAGCTAGTTCGCCAAATTTATTAGATACATTAAAAGAAGTAAGATAGATATTTCAATTATTATATTCGATACTACTGTATGTTGCCTTATTTTAATTCATATTTTTAATTAATCAGTTTATGCAATTAAAGAATAACGAACTCAAAGTTCATGGACTTACTCAAGACACCGTAACAAATGAATATATGTTGGTATTTGAGCATTTTAGGTCTGAAAGAGATGAAGATTATGGAATATGTGCAAATTGCAACCGATATAACACATCTGAAGCTTGGTGTCAAGCACGTGACCCTCTGAAAACAATACAAGGGTGGACAAGTGGAAATAAAGATGTCGATGATTGCATTAAAGAATTTCAACTTAAAGCCACATCCTTTGAAGATTTAATCGAGTGGATCCCTTTTAATAGATTAGATAATGTTCAAAAGATTGGCGAAGGGGGTTTTGGCTCAGTGTTTTCAGCAACGTGGTTAGATGGTAAAAGGACAATTTATTATGAAGGTAAATACACACAATCACGTACACCATCGTGTGTAGTTGCACTTAAGACATTACCTGGATCAGAGAAGAATTTTTTAAAAGAAGTAAGTTGAAATTATTTATTTATTATATAGTATAGATAAATTATTAACATTATAAATATTAATTATTTAACAAGTTTAAAAGTTACATGCAATTTAGATTAGTGGGCAGTAATCTCGAGGTGTATGGAATAACTCAAAACACAACTAATAATGAGTATTTGATGGTATTTCAATATGCTAATAAAGGAAGCCTTCACAAGTTCCTATTATCAAATATTCGACAACTTAATTGGAAAAGTAAATTAAAACAACTTGTTGACATATCAGCAAATTTATTCAAACTACACAAAGCAGAATATATTCATGGAGATTTTCATAGTGGTAACATATTGCAAAACCAATATATCAATGGTGATTTAATATCTTATATCGCAGATCTAGGATTGTCTAGAAAGAAAGATGAATCTGATTTAGATGATAGTATTTACGGCGTTTTACCGTATGTTGCACCAGAAGTTTTAACTGAACGATCATATACGCTATCATCAGATATTTATAGTTTTGGTATCATTATGACTGAAGTTTCTACAGGAAAACCACCTCACTACAAAGTTGAATATGACGAGATATTAGCTATTAAAATATGTAATGGATTACGTCCTGAGTTTGCTAATGGCACTCCTGATTGTTATATCCAATTAGCAAATAAATGTATGGACGCTAATCCTTCTAATAGACCAAATGCATCTGATATCCATAAAAATTTGTCAGAGTGGTATAAGATAGTAGTTCGTAATTTTGCAAAAAACAAAAATGAATTAACAATATTGAATGCATTCAAAACTGCGGATGAAATTATTCCGACGTTATCAACCGAATTGCCAAATTATTCAAAAGATAAACTTACTAGTAAACTTCTTAATTTTAAAAACCTTTCTGGGCCAATCAATTCATTATCGGCAGAGTTGTCGAAAATTTGCGGTTAATAATTATATCTATTTGATTCTTAATTAAAATGATAAAATATTTAACTTTTTTAATTTTTTTTTTTTTATAGGTTCCTAGAAAGTGGGATTTTTCGATTTCTGATGACGATGTTTTCCGTGTGTATTTAATGAATTTTGACTTACTAACATATATAAGAATGCTTATTGATTTATATCTTATTTTT
>QKWP01000133.1:326567-337286 GCA_003550325.1 Gigaspora rosea | reverse complement strand
TTTTTTTTTTTTTTTTTTGCAGGGTATTCGAAATGTCGTTTTCTAATCGGAGCAATTATCGAGATGATTCAAAAAATCGCCGTGATGTTTTCTTCGTATTTCTTTATTGTTTTTCTTCGTATTTCTTTATTGTTTTTCTTCGTATTTCTTTATACTGGAGCACAGGTATTATGCATAGAACGATGGAGCCAGATCATAATCGGGCACCGAAGAGAACAAGTGACAAGACAAGCGAAGAAAGAAAGCACTGAGATTCACCATTTACTCCCACATGTATCTTTATAATCTCCGCATATCTATAATCTATCACATGCATCTATAATCTCTTTTGCATACAATCATATGCTATTACCTTTTTCATATAAGCCTCAATTTCATATAAGCCACAAATCAGGTTATCCTCGCGATAATAACCCTAGCGTGACTTCGTCAACGCATAGGGCTAATTTTGATCGCTGGATCACAAGAACGTTTAAATAAAATAAACAAAATTTTATGTTATTCTAATAATAAGTATTTGTAGCATGTTAATGGCGAAATTTTTACTAAATAAATCGACATTTGTGCATTATGAAAACTTGCTCTAATGATAAATTCTACTTGTCTTTAAATTTTCATAAAAATCAGAAAGTCTTTTTTATTAATTGACATTTATAAAAATATTTTTGCGCCACAGAACGTGTATTATAAACGTCAATTAATAAAAAATTGACTAATTTTTATGGAAATTTAGATTTTTATATATAATTTTATGTCTCTGGGAAAAGATTGTATATCATGAGCGTTGATAATTTGCATATTAATTTACTGCGATCGCATAATTCGCAATCAACGTGAAATTGAAACGCGGAGAATCAAGGCTACAGAAATGACCAGTTATTCATAATCTTAGTTGTCATCTGTTTTTCTTAAATATCGACTTTCGCTCATTATATGCACTTTGTATCATTGATATTAATCAATTGGGTATGGACAATATTATAACATGCTTAATAAGTTACATGCAATGTATCGCCAGAATAGTAAAGATTGTAACAATTTTTTACAGTAACTCAAGAAGCTATAACAGATAATGATTCCAATGTAGACTAACTCAATTTTAACCACATATTGTGATTATTAGAATAGCAATCGAGTTTTGTATGAAAATTTTTACAGTAGAAATCACAATAATTTCAATTCAAAATCAACCTTAACTATATTTTATGTATCGAATAGGTTTGAAACAGAACTTTTTATAGTAATTCATGTTAGAAGTTACGATAATCCCAATGCAACTAACTCACCTCTTCGTCATCTTCATTTATCTCGTCACCTTTCGTCAGTTTCTTTACCTTTTATTTGAGATTTTAGTTGACTAAAGATGAAACTAAGTTTCACAGTTTTGTCAACGCAAAATTTCGATAACAACTATAGTCCCGTGACATCTTATTGTCTGTAAAGGATTAAGACTTAAAAATATTCTATCTTTTTTTGATTTCCAGATGTCCTTTTGTCCACTAGCGAGAACTAGAATTTTAAATTGCATGGGTATATTTACTTAGCCATATCTGTTACAATACTATATGGCTTGGATGGATTTGCGGCTAAATTTGGTAAAGAATATATTGAAAGAATGTTTAACACTAAATTTTACAAGAAACTGAGTTTATTTATAAATAAAACACAGTAAATGATGTTTTACAGTCATATACACATGTCATCAATTTCTTGCATTATTTGGTAAGAACTTTCCTTTTCTAATTTTATAGGCATTTCAGGATTACCTTGTGTTCTGCACATTTATATTCCAGAGTTTCGATTGGAGAAATTAATTTCACCGGCATCTCTGATTTCACAATTTTTTCATATTCATGTTTATTTATAACGATAAGCCTTTTGATTGTCTGGCAGATATAATGATTCATCACTCATTATTTCCTATTCAAGCTGGCGTATAAATGCATTAAACATCCCAAATTTTTCAAAGAATTAGTACTTTCCAAAAATCAAAAAAAAAAACTTCTGCATGGGATCTTTCTTATAACGGATATAGATTGGGAAAAAAGCAATTATCGAATGTGTTTAAAAAGGCAGCTTGCTAGCTTCTTTAGATCTTTATAAGAATAATTATGATAAAATTGTGATAATTTCAATGCGCACTGACTCAGCCTTAACCACGTACTGTGTCACTGGAATAGTGATTGTGTAACAGAATTTTTTACAGTAACTCACAATGAAAATCTCATACTATGTAATGTTAATTTGCTAATTTAACTATGGCAGAGGGTGAAATAATTATCGGTGAAGTAAAACGAATTCACTTCTCATTTTGATTTAATTAGCCTGAGCAAAAAATTAAATGCCTAAAAAATTTGAAAAAAAGAATAATAATTATATAACAATAAATATTTAAAAAATTTCATATCATTACCATTTATTATCAATTTTAATAAGTTTATGTGATATTTTTTCCATACCGATAGAAAATGTTGCAGTGCAAAAATGTTGACATATGTAATAGTTATTTAACGAACTGTTGCGAATATCGTGTATTAGAACGGTGAAACCGTGATAATACATGATAATTATGTACATGTGAAATATCTGATATACTTCGCGCTTTCTATGCCATAACATTTCTGATTAAAATTTTTACTGATGTGGAAATATTTTTGATATTCTCATGGCATTACATCATCTTTAAAAATATCATCAGAAAGTTCTGGCAGAAAGTTTATGAAAGAAAACTTGAGGCTGTGGCATGCACCATCCAAGCATAATATGGGGAGTCAATAGTAATCAAGCAAATTTTTTACAATAAAAATTTTTATAATTTTGAGCAAGAATAATTTAACAGAAACTTAACTAAATTCAATAAAACTTTTTAAATAATTTTTACAAACTTATGTAATTAGTTTAGAAAAAATTTTATTATCAATTTTGTTAAGTTTCCGCTAAGTAAAATTAAAAAAAAAATAAAAATACTTGCTTGGTTTTTACTGACTCAACCCCGTATAACTTATAACTAATTAAATATTAATTTTTTTTTAAAATTAAAAAACTAGAAACAATTTATATAATGTAGGCTTTTATCACACATCTACTCGGTGAGTACAGAAAAAAAAACTGACTAATCTATAACGATTCAACAAATATTACTTTAACGGTTGAAACAAATTATAATTTATATTTTAACAAACAAATACAATCATAAACGATTTGCATGTAAAAAACAAAATTTTATTAAAAAAACCCTAAGTTTTTTACTAGATAAATTTTTTAAATTGTAATATATACATAGATCAACGTGATAAATTCATACACTCAAATATCCAACATAATTGCTAAATTATATCACAAATTACACAAGCCGATAGCAAGTCATTTCTAAAATGTAATTAAACCGCGTGACTAATCATGAAGAATTGATCATTTTAATACTGAAACTACTAAATTACCTAATAGCCAATTTTATGATATTAGTGGTGTCGACCTCGGCACTTGGCAAATATCCATGTGATCATTTGCCTACAACTTTCTGTCTTATTCATGACTTTGCAGAAAATACCATTTTCATGATATTTAATTTTATTCATATTTATTTCTTTATTCATGTCAAAAATCAAGATAAGTTAGTTATTACTTGAAAAATTAAATCATATTAAAATTTTTTCTATTATTGATTAGTAGAGTAAATATACACGATTGTTTGACAATTGATGCATTAGAATAGGTATTCTATCCTGCATTAATCTGATAGAGGTATTAATCAAAAGTATTCAGAATAAATTAAGAAACATACTTCATTCTTTGGTGATGCATAATTCTACATAGTCAAAACGCTACTGAAGAATACTTATAATTCTGAAACCCTCAAATAGAAGTATCTAAGTTACTTCTCATTTAATTGTTATATAGCTTGAACACAATGCTACTATATCCTTCATTTCATTTTTTTTTCTAATCACTTTTATTATTTGAATTGTTATATTTAGATGAGCTACTAATGTCTCATTTTATTAGCCTGTGAATATAGTAATTATTAATCAGCACTCTTAAATCTGCAATTCACCACTGTTTAATTTTTATTCGTGTCATTTAACTATTTAAAATTAACTAGAATAGTTTATAAATTAAATAAGGAACTATATTGTGATGAACTGTATATATTCCATTTATTAAATTAGAAATTTAGAAGAGAGTTTTGAATTACATTATAAGTTCACTTTTATTGAACGTAAATAGCTTAATTTATATTTGGATATTCTTCTCATCTTTACTTACGGTTCACCCCGTGGGTCTACTCGTCCACATTCACCCGAGTTGCTAAAATTCAACCAGTGTTTAATAAAGTGCGTAAAACAATGTCAGAAATATGAAATCCATTCTAATTCAGTAAACTATCCCGTTTCAGAATTTATCACTCAATTCCCGATCTTAAAATGAGCGATTATGAAAAAGCATTAACGCATTTTAATGAATTATTAGAACTCGATTCAAATATTACTAAAGCATTGAATCACTTACGGATTTTAATAAATCATTAGAAATTAGACTAAGTGATACAAAGTATTGAAAAATCATGGATATACGTTCAAATTTGAGAATTCAGTTAAAGACTTTAGCAGGTCATTAGAAATTAATTCCAACGATCCAGATGTATTATGTAATCGAGGGCCAGTCTATCAAATACTATTTAGATATGATGAACCCTTAAAGATTTAAATATTCATTAATAATTGAACCTAATAATGCGGATGTATTAAGTAATCGAGGATTAATCCATCTGAAAATTGATAAATATGAAGAATCACTTGAGTATTTAAATAAATCAATAGAAATTTGACCAGATAATGCTACAGCATTATGTATCTTTGGAATGGCATATCAAATCCTAAATAAACTTAGTGATTCCTTGCTGATTTAAATAAATCTTTAAAAATCGAACCAAGTGATGTGCTTACACGAAGTTCCTATAGTCTGATGAGTATGAATGAAGCATCGAGTGTAAATTTAAATGAAGCATTTGCAATTTTAAATAAATCAGATATTGATTCAAATGATTTAACAAAAATAATGCATCTGTGGAATTATCTAAAGCAAGGAAAATATGTAGAGTCACTTGCAGATATAAATAATACCTTTTAAATATACAAAATATTATGTTAAGCGTACGTGGAAAAATTTTCAAGAGACAAGCAAATATGAAGAATCACTGGCGGATTTAAATAAATCATTGGAAATACGGCCGAAAGCGCTTGAACATTACATTTAAGTGGGCAAACTTATCTAAAAATGATGACCATTGATATTAATGAATCATTAAAAATTATGCAATTAATGCTGTAGCATTGAACGATCGAGGAGTAGTGTATCAATATATGTGCATCTATTAAGAATGCTTAATGACTGTAAGAAGCAATTAAAAAATCGTTCCAAGCAATACTTTGGTTTTAATTAATCGAGGATTGACATATCTAATATAATGAATCGCTTAATGACTTTAATGAAGTATTAAAATCGATCCAATATTATAACATTAAGCAATCGAAGAATTATATATAATTTATGGGTAAAGATGAAGAATCACTTCATAACGAAAGCAGTTATATTATAAAATTTTGCATATAGCTTTTTAAAGGATGTGTATTTTTTTAATGATTTTTATACTGTATCTTACCGATTATAAATAACTACTGAATAAAAGCAGCCTGGTATTATGGTTTATTACTATAAATAAAAGCAAATTTTTTTTCTTGACATCAACAAATCCCTAATTTTTTGTTGCTCTTATCCGGTATTATACAGTAAATTTATAACATAAACTAGATTATTCGAATAATAATCATTTGTTTTAAATAAGTGAATAAAATAGTTAATCGATGTTAACTTTTAAATTCATATACTTAACTAATTTGGGCAATATTAACTGACTTTTATGATGCTAAAAATGTTCATTTTGTCACATCTCCATATTAGGAGTGTCAAAATTAAAATCAATGAATCAAATTTTATTTTTCTGATTTATAATTCAACATAGTAAAAATTCTATTTAAAAATTCTTACATGCTTTCGAAATACGTCATTAATTTGTTGGTTAATTTGGACCTCATTGTTAGAATAATTAATCACAAGTTGTTAAGATACAAATATTTAACTAAATGATATTAATCAAATTAACTTTATTCAATAAAAGAAGTACAATTTGGTTATACAATAATTTTTAGGCATAGTATTATTGCATAATATAGTAATATAGTACAGTAGTATGATATCATTGAAATATTAAATTATAAAGTTCAATTAAATATCAAAAGCAAACAGCAAATACAACGTCTTTCAATATTGTTAATGCTTTTAAGGGTTATAAGATGTCAGTATTCCGTTTATCGCGGTTTGCAAATGATGTGACTTTCTGCACATCGAATAAATCACTTGACAATCACCTGATTGTAGTCCAGCTGCGCGATTGTACGATGATTTTTTAGTGAGCATAGATATGGCTGACAAATTTTATGAAAATAATATATTAATATTGAATATTTGACCAAAAAATGCGCTTTACAATCTTTTAAAATCGTGCAATCGGACAACAATCAGGTTATTGTTGAGTATGCAGCGATCTAGCGATCTTCAAATTTGATCAAAGGTCAGAAATCGCGATAATCATCAAAATTATTATATTAATCATTAATGCAATAGTCGAGTTTATTATATATGTAAGGTTGTTATCTAATACAAGTTTAATTATTAAAATACGAATAAATGTAATTGTAGGATTTATTAATTTCTTCGACAATTCCTATTTGACGAATGAAATGTTTAGCTCTCATTGGACAAAATATTTTATGAGATTAAAACTGTGTAATGTCCAATAAAATTTTTGTTTCTTTTTTTTTTGAGAAATTAATTTTAATAGATTTTTTGCGCCCTGATAATTTTAATATAATTCTTGCGAATGTTATTTTCGAATAATTTCATATTTATTCAAGCTTTTTTTAAATAACTTTTCGCTATTTAATACTAACGTTTTGTGAATCTACTAAATTTATCAGACTTAAATAAGTAACAATTAGATAATCTTACAGATAGAATTTGTTCCTTGAGTCACCGATAATAATGATAATAATGATAATAGTGAATTAAGAATTGCAATAAACGCAAACTTGTAAGACAAATAACGTCATTCTCAATGTGATTAGCAAGTGATCGCGATTGAGCTCACCGATAATTATATTTACATTTAGAATTTGAATATGCAATTTATGCCGTAATTGAAATTTCTCAAGTCACACGATCTATGTAATAGTGCTCATTTATTAGAATCTATCAAAATAAACAATACAACCAATATTTGAGCAATTCTTCTATTATTTGTCAAATATCATCGTCGAAAATAAAAAACAAAAGAGACTATTTCAGATACGAAATATCAGCAGTCCCTGTTGTTCAGTTTGCTGACTTTACAAACTTTAATATGTTATTCTATTTTTATGAATCCATTATCTTGGTAATAATTTCAAAATGATTTGTAAATACTATATAATTATAAATGTACATACATAAATAAATAAATAAATAAATAAATATATGTAGATTGAAACATCATTTTTATTTCTTTCCAATTTATCTAGAAAATTTACTATCGAAAGTATCGCGAAAAGTATTAAAACCCTCGTCTTCGGTTAAAAGAATCCACAGGTTTTAGGTCTTTGTTGTATTGAATTAAGAGATTATTGATGCAATAATTGAACTTGTTGGCATATAGATAACAACTAAGGATGATAAGTATTGTCTTTGTTTTTTGTGATGAGAAAAAAATAATAATCGTTGCCGAATATGAAGATGCTACTTGGCGATGGTATCTTTAAAAGTTCGAACGCAAAATTTTTCAAGGCAGGTATAAAAATAGAATAGTTTATGGCAAAAAAGTTAGTTACTTTAAAATGACAAATTGTTCAATATTTTTTACTAATAAAAATTAGCATTATCGAATTACGCATATTCATCCTAATGATAAATACTCTTGACCAATTAACCTATTTTCCGCTAAATTTAGTTCCCGACGCTTTCTGAATCATTGATAAAGGCATTTGCAAACGCCATTAAACAGGTGAAAAAAATGGTCTACCGATATTGATTTTTATATTTAGACACATAACTAATTTTGACGATGCTAACAATTTCCATCTCTATAATGTCAGAACATTTAATCACGAAATGTTAAGACTCATATTTCAATCAAACATTATTAACCAATTTAACTTTATTAAATAATTGTACAATTTAGTTATATTTTGTATGCTTATCTCAATTTTGGTCATGACTTAACATTTTCGTGACTTAAGTCATAAATTCACATACGTAAGCATTTATTGATTACTATGTTAAATATCAAAAGCAAAAAAATCTATATTGCTATTGCTTTTAATTGTTAAAGATGTCCAAATTTCGTTTTAATCTCCAAAAATTATATATCATTAATATATGTCTGATTGATTATCTAATGCAAGTCAAAACGAATAAATGTGTAACGATCAAAGAATAAATATAGTTATATAGCGCAGGCGGTGTAACGATCATGATGAATGTACACACTCCGTTGTGTAACGCAACTTGTTATATATATCTAATTTCTTGCAAATAGTAACACATCAACGTTTAAAATCATGTATTTGCCGCAAAGATGTGCAAATTGTAGCCGATATAACGTATCTAAAGCTTGGTGTCAAACATGCGACCCTGAGAAAACAACACAAGGATGGACAAGTGGAGATAAAGATGTCGACAATTGCATTCATGAATTTCAACTTAAAGCCACAGATCATGAAGATGTAATCGAATGGATTCCTTTTAACAAATTAGATAATATTCAAAATTTCGGTGATAGATTTTTTGCAACTTGGTTAGATGGAATACGATATGTAAATTACAATAAATTTAAATACGAATATAAACAGTCACGTACACCACCATGCTTAGTGGAGCTTAAAGCATTAAACAGTTCGCTAAAATTATTTGATACATTAAAAGAAGTAAGATTACATTATTTTACGTATAATAATTTATTTAATTTATAACTTAATTACATAAATTTTATTTATATTTTGTAAGTTTAAAATCATATGCAATTAGGGGGTAAAATACGTGTCTATGGATTAACTCAAAACACAATCAAAAATGAATATATATTGGTATTTGATCAATTTAGTTCTAATAGAGACGAAGATTATGGCAAATGTGCAAATTGTAACCGATATAACACATCTAACGCTTGGTGTCAAACATGTGACCCTCATAAAACAACACAAGAATGGACAAGTGGAAATAAGGATGTCGATGATTGCATTCATGAATTTCAACTTAAAGACACATCTTATACTGATGTAATTGAATGGATTCCATTTAATAAATTAGACAAAATTCAAAAGATCGGTGATAGATTTTTTGCATCCTGGTTAGATGGAATACGACATACGGTAAAATATTTCAATAAAAATGATAAATATGAATATAAACAGTCACGTACACCATCATGCCTAGTGGAGCTTAAAGCATTAACTAGTTCGCTAAATTTATTTGATACATTAAAAGAAGTAAGTAGTATATTTAAATTATTATTATAAGATATTATACCAATGTATATTGTCTTATGTTAATTCATATTTGCATTTAATAAGTTTAAAGATTGTGTGCAATTAAAGAATAACGAACTTAAAGTAAATGGTCTAGCTCAAGACACCGTGACAAATGAATATATGTTGGTATTTGATGAATTTAGTTCTAAAAGATATGATTATAATGGAAAATGTACAAACTGTAACCAATATAACACATCTGAAGCTTGGTGTCAAACATGAGATCCTCAGAAAACTACACAAGGATGGGCAAGTGGAAATGAGGATGTCGATAATTGCATCAATGAATTTCAACATAAAGCCACATCTTACCAAGATATTATTGAATGGATTCCTTTTAATAAATTAGATAATTTTCAAAAGATTGATGATAGATTTTTTGCATCCTGGTTAGATGGAATACGATATGTGGAAGAATATAAAAATGAAAATGATGAATATGAATATAAACAGTCACGTACACCATCATGCGTAGTGGAGCTTAAAACATTAACCTGTTCGCCAAATTTATTAGATACATTAAAAGAAGTAAGATAGATTTTCAATCATTATATACGATACTACTGTATGTTGCCTTATTGTAATTTATATTTGTATTTAATAAGTTTAAAGATTATGTGCAATTAAATAGTGAACTTTGAAGTATATGGACTAACTCAAAGCACCGTAACGAATGAATATATGTTTGTATTTAATCAATTAAGTTCTGAAAGAGCAGAATATTATGGAAAATGTGCAAATTGCGTCCGATATAACACATCTAAAGCTTGGTGTCAAACATGTGACCCTCTGAAAGCAACTCAAGTGTGGACACGTGGAAATAAGGATATCGATAATTGCATTCATGAATTTCAACTTAAAGCCACTTCGTATGAAGATGTAATCGAATGGATTCCTTTTAATAAATTAGATAATTTTCAAAAGATTGGTGGTAGATTTTTTGCAACCTGGTTAGATGGAGTACGATATGCAGAAAAATGTAAAAATGAAAATTATGTCTATAAATATGAACAGTCACGTACACCATCATGCGTAGTGGAGCTTAAAACATTAACATGTTCGCCAAATTTATTAGATACATTAAAAGAAGTAAGATAGA
>QKWP01000133.1:283207-324241 GCA_003550325.1 Gigaspora rosea | reverse complement strand
CCCGGCATTAAGCTTAATGCTGGTGGGCACTATCATGATAATGCCCCGGGGGCATTATCATGATAGTGCCCACCAGCATTAAGCTTAATGCCGGGCAAAATTAGACTTGTGTAACGTTACACGACATTAGAGGCGTGTAACCAAAAATTATTTTTGCAAAAACAATGCACTGGGCCTTTGTGTAACACAAGTCACGTGTATATATGCAGATATGCATCAAAAAAGTAAGCGTAATTTTGGATACATACAGGAGTATCAAAAACGTAAGATTTGCAACCCGGAAAGTCTACGGACACGTACAGGTCACGTGATATTCCATCTTATGTACACGTACCAAATTAATAATTTTTTTTGATTTAAAAAATGATCCGTTAAGGCTTTGTACTAAGATAACATCAAAGCTTATTCGTTCCCCTGGTCTTTCCGGTTATGAGATTATTAAAATCTGTTCAGTAGAACCGGAGATATGCCTTTCTGAATTTGGGCAACGTTATAAAAACGTCGCATAAACTTCATACGCTATGTCTCCGGCTCTATTGAGTTTATTTTAATAGTCTCACCACCATTAGCCAGTCAAACCACTTTTTAATCTTAAAAAAGGAAATAAAATAGGAAAAAGGTGGCCCGGAAGACTTTCGAACTAAGTTAACCTCTTTTACCACTCTAAGTAAACTTATTCTCCTGGTCTTTTTGATACTAATTTTTATGAAATTATTAAATTTGACTCAGTAGAGCCAGGTATATGGTCTCATGAAATTTATGAGACATTTTTATATATCGGTAATAATTAGAACATTGCTCAAATTTCGAAAGGTCATATCTCGGTTTTACTGATCAGATTTTAATAATCACATTACTCTTAAAACCGGAAAGCACAGGAGAACAAGCTTATTGGAATGATAAAGGATGCTATCTTGGTACAAAACCTTAATGGATCGTTTTTAAATCAAAAAAATATATTATTTTGGTACGTGTCCATAAGATGGAATTTCACGTAACCTGTATGTGTCCGTAGAACTACCCGTTTAAACCCGGTTGAGAATTACCTTGTTCATAATTCCGGCCAAATTTGCAGATCATTTGGTCAGAATTATAACAAACCAATTTTAATTCCAGTCAAATGATCTGCAATTTTGACAGAATTGTATTTAATAGAATATGACGTCTAATAGTTTTTCAATTTACTTTAGGGTTAGGGTCGTCCTATATTAGGGTTATATTAGGTCTTAGGTAGATATATATAAGCAAAATTGCCTCCCCGACACATCGAGCTATGTTTAGACTGCCGTTTTTTTCAGGTTTTTTTACATTTATTTCTGGTTTTGCTTCTCGCGGTTGATCGGTTGATCACATGATTTGCCTCCGCTTTAGACGTCCACCACCGTTAATAATTCTGGTCAAATTTGCAGATCATTTGGCCAGATCTAGAACAAAACTACTTTAAATGTGGTCAAATGATCTGCAAATTTGANTAATAGTTTTTCAATTTACTTTAGGGTTAGGGTCGTCCTATATTAGGGTTATATTAGGTCTTAGGTAGATATATATAAGCAAAATT
This sequence comes from Gigaspora rosea, assembly GCA_003550325.1. NCBI lineage: Eukaryota > Fungi > Glomeromycota > Glomeromycetes > Diversisporales > Gigasporaceae > Gigaspora > Gigaspora rosea. Next base: position 322,683 of record QKWP01000133.1, on the reverse strand, counting down.
GCCTCCCCGACACATCGAGGTAGGTTTAGACTGCCGTTTTTTCAGGTTTTTTTACATTTATTTCTTGTTTTGCTTCTCGCGGTTGATCACATGATTTGCCTCCGCTTTAGACGTCCGCCAAATAAACAAATCGTTAATAATTCTGGTCAAATTTGCAGATCATTTGGCCAGATCTAGAACAAACCAACTTTAAATGTGGTCAAATGATCTGCAAATTTGACCAGAAATATGAACGAACGGTTTTATTGATCATGTGATGCAAATCGCCGCTCTTTCGGCAGTCTGTGCAGTAGTTGTGCAGTGTAACATCCCTACTTGTCACTTATTTAGATCGGTCATAAAGCGGCTAACCGATCATGACCGACCGATGACTGACCGTGACCGACCGTGCCCATCCCTAGTTGAGATTAGCATTATAAATTTTAATTATTTAACAAGTTTAAAAATTACATGCAATTTAGATTAGTTGGCAGTAATCTTGAGGTGTATGGAATAACTCAAAACACAACTAATAATGAATATTTGATGGTATTTCAATATGCTAATAAAGGAAGTCTTCACGATTTCTGTTATCAAATATTCAACAACTTAATTGGAAAAGTAAATTAAGTCAACTTGTTGATATATCAGCAAATTTAGTCAAACTACACGAAGCAGAATATTTTCATGGAGATTTTCATAGTGGTAATATATTGCAAAACCAATATATCAATGGTGATTTAATATCTTATATCGCAGATCTAAGATTATCTAGAAAGAAAGATGAATCTGATTTAGATGATTGCATTTACGGCGTTTTACCGTATGTTGCGCCAGAAGTGTTAACTGAACGATCATATACGCTAGCATCAGATATTTATAGTTTTGGTATCATTATGACTGAAGTTTCTACAGGAAAACCACCTCACTACAAAGTTGAATATGACGAGATATTAGCTATTAAAATATGTAATGGATTACGTCCTGAATTTGCTAATGGCACTCCTGATTGTTATATCCAATTAGCAAATAAATGTATGGATGCAAATCCTTCTAATAGACCAAATACATCTGATATCTATAAAAATTTGTCAAAGTGGTATAAGATAGTAGTTCGTAATTTTGTAGAAGACAAAAATGAATTAACAATATTGAATGCATTCAAAACTGCGGATGAAATTATTCCGACGTTATCAATCGAATTACCAAATTATTCTAAAGATAAACTTACAAGTAAACTGCTTAATTTTAAAAACCTTTCTGGGTCAATTAATTCTTTATCTGCAGTGTTGCCGAATATTTGCGGTAAATAATTATACTAATTTGATTCTTAATTAAACGAAAATTTTTATTTACTTTTTATTTTTTTTAGGTTCTAGAAAGTGGGATTTTTCGATTTCTGATGACGATGTTTTCCGTGTGTATTTAATGAATTTTGACTTACTAAAATATATAAGAATGTTTATTGATTTATATCTTATTTTTATAGCTAACAAAAGAAATAAAATTTCATGAATAGAGTAAACATATTACTCAAATTGCTTATTAAGTCTGTAAAAAACGTATATTAAGGTATTAATAACTTAATTTCGTTATTTTTTATCCGTGAACCTTTTGACAGAACATTTCCTAAATTTATATTATAAATAATAATTTTATTTATACAGTATAATAGATAATGATCTTTATTTTTTATTCTTTTATTTAACAAAAAAATAAACTTGAAAAAAGTAAAGAAAAAGCGAGAATTGAAAATTCTCATTTGGTATCGCATGTTTATGTATAAATAAAGGTGTATGTAATGCTATAATTGAGTGATCCTCTGACTTTCAGATCTTTTTGACTACTGGTGGAATCGCATGTAATTAAAAGACTAGAATAGCGGAATGCTACTAATTACAGACACTATGAAAACATGATATACTGAACAAAATTTTTTTTAGAATTAAATAAATTTCAGATAAAAATTATGCCAAAGAAAAGAAAATTATTTTAAACTTTAGAGCTTCTAAACTCTTATTAAAATCTTTTAAAACCGATTAAAGCTTTTTTTCCCGTAGCATACACCAACACAGCATAATATGGGGAGAGTAAATAGAAATCAAGCAAATTTTTTACAATAAAGTTTTTTATAACTTTGAGCCAGAATAACTTAACAGAAACTTAACAAAACAAAAATTTTTAAATAATTTTTACAAGCTTGTGTAATTAATTTAGAAGATTTTTATTACAATTTGGTAAATTATCCTTATTTAAAATTTAAAAAAAATTATAAATTTTTGCTTTGTTTCTATTGACCCAGAGAAAACATTTCAAATGCGATTCCTTCCAAAATCATTTCTGTACATATGAAAAAAAATAGGATACAATACCTATTATCTCTATGGATTTGAACCAATTGACATCAGAATGTATCAAAATGTTCAGGCTACAACTAGAAACAGATTACATAGAAAAATAAGAATTAATGAATCTATGATCATAAGAATTCTTCAACATCTGAAAGATACTCCACGAACAAGATGGAATGAAGCGTTAATTCTAAGAATGCTAAATTTAGCAACAAGGGAAATATCTACAGATGTGTATAATAAACATGACAGGAATGCACACTTTGATAACTGGGAAGATACTGCAATCACATTTACTACAATAGAACCAACTTACAATAATGGAATAACCAACCGCCAACAGGCTAATGACCACATAGCCAGAAGAAGAAACATCAACGTAGTACTTTGTGAAAACTGCTTAATGTCTAAACAACCTGACCAACTCTTGGCAGGATTATGCTGCGAATGTTTAATCAAATCTAAAATAGGCCTCGAACCCTACCAAGAGTATGAAGCAGAGAAAAGAATAGAAGAATGGGAAAAAGAAAATACCCATAAACCATACTGATATTTTGAAGGGCATGGTATAATGCCAATATCATGCAATAATTGCATTATTTTACAAGATAAAATAATGAAAGTAACAGGTAAAAAATGGGTTAGAAACCAAGGAATAGTTATACGGGATAATGAAATGAGAAGAAAAGACTCTAGTAGAAATTATAAAATTTATAGAATTCTTGCAGAACAAGAAATCCAACTACCTAATATAGAAATTACAATTCCATGTGAAGAAAGTAATGAAAGAAGTATGAAAGAAGCATCACAATTTAAAGAGGGTAAGAAAACTACTCTGGAAAGTGAAACCTTTACAATGATAGGAAGCAAGGTGAGAGGATCAAGTAAAACTATTTCTCTGCTATTACTACAGAATTTGTGGATACACCTCGAAACTTAACGCCTACCTAACCAAGATTATGACCTATAAGCAAAATTTCAGAAATTACAAAAGAAGAAACTATTGAAGTGCTCATAAATTCTGAAGAAATACAGCCATTTGAACCTTTACTACTACTTCAAGAAGGAATGGAAGAAATAACCAATAAACCTAAACCAGAAAGAAGCCTTTAAGAAAGGTTCAATGAATTGGAACAAATTTTTAGAAGATTAAGCCTACCCATAGTTGGAACAAACTTATTCAATATACAATCTTTAACCCAAAGAATCCAACTAATGGACAACAGAATTATTGACTTACAACTACAAATGACCAATGTATTAAGAGAAAACCAAATACTCAAAAGAAAAGTTCAACAACTAGAAGAAGAAGCAATGGAAAATAAAGTAACTAGATATAACATTGCTATAAGGAAGAAATGAGTTGCTGACAGAGAACTTGACTATGCATTTTTAGAGGTACTATTCGATAACTCTAATATGCCAGAAGTCATGAGAAATGTGACAGAAATGGACACATTCTCACGACAAAACCATAGTGCTAGAAGAAAACTAACACGAAGCAGAACCATCTGATAAAGACAATGAGATGAACAAGATGTGATCATCGAAGATTGACTATCATGGATAAATCTAAACTTTGTTTACTTATTATTTATTTTATATTTTTTATTTTATTTTATAATGTAAATCAAAATATGTCTATCATTTATTAAAAAAAAGTATAAGGGTGCGTCATATTTAGAAAGGACATGACTATGGTGTGCGATGATTGGAGCACTTACCTAAGAATAATAATTACTATAAGTGGCCTAGACAATCACATTTACAATATTAACTTATTTTATCTTAATCCAGCTAAGTCAATCACATGAATATTCAAATCACATTATCTCCTATAAACTAAAAACTTATTTAAATGCGAATAAAATCTTTTAAAAAGTAGCATAAAGTCTAACCGATTTCATAAGTACTATAAAAAGGGCTACTAAAGCTTGCAACTATTGTAGAGCAACACATTTACACTGTGCCAAAAATAACACCACTAATTGTACCAATTTTGAAAACAAAATATACCTTGTAAAAACTCATTTAAATATCGAAAAAGAGGACCAAATCCTTTTGAACACAATATTAGATGAGTTGACAATCAAGAAGTAACCCACAAAGAACCAATTCACACCTACAAGAAGAAAGATTGCAAATTCCAAACTATGCACAAATACGAATATAACAACAAAATTTAATAGCGAATAGATCAAGACAACAACAATTAATCTGAATACTTAAGAAGCACTGAAATAGGATTATTAACACTTGAAGAAAGTATTGGAAGACAATATAGAACTCAAGGCAATGTACCTTTAAATAGTCTAGGACTAATAAACCAAGCAGCTATTGTAGCAATACAATCTAGCGCAGCAATTTTTGCAAACTGTAATAGATAAATTATTCTAACGCAGTACAAGAAACAGCTACCCTACTAAATAACCTATATAGAAACAATACAGGATTACAACTCCAAGAAACTATTAGAAGAGTAAAAGCAAAACAATTAGTTTATAATATCCATCTTTAACTAAAGAAGGCTTTAGTAGAACTTCAAGAGGGGGCAAAAATTGATAAAATCTGTCCAAATGACCAAAAGAAGTAGAAAAAGAAAACCTAATAAGAAACAGAAACGGAAATTAATAGCAAAAATCTCTAAACAACTGAAAACAACATTTACATCTAAAACAGCTAGATTTAATTATTGTTAGAACTTTGTACCGAGACTCAGAAATACTCTGAGAAAATATATTAACGCAACTAAAGAAATTCTTATGCAAAGACCAATTGAAGAAGTACAACATGATATTGAAAGTACAATTAAAGAATTAATCTCATATTATTCACCAACTGATAACCATAGACTGGGACAAGTAATAGTAATATTACAACAAGTACTCAGTATAAACGGTTTAATACCAAATGATACCGCTATATTTATTCACGAATAACAACAGAAATAGAACGGATACCTTACCCTATTAACTGCAAATTATCAACAATTAGGAACAGTCAAGTGGAAACTTATTAAAGCAACTAGAGAAGGAGCTATACCTGATTGTATAACAGCAATACTCACACACGGATTAGACTCCTTACAGGGACTCTTAATAAATGAAAGAGCAAATAGTGCTCAAGAAACAGGAACAATTGACCCATAAAATGAAGAAAAATATTTCAATGAACATTTACGGAACAGGACAGATCCCAGAAGATATTACCTTCAATTATACACCAATTTATAGTAAAGAAGATCCAACTGAAATAAAAGTAATGCCTAAACTGAATATAACTCAATATCGACAAAAATATAAAACATTATATTTACAATATTTCAATAATACAATATATCAAATATTTTCGTATTTACCAAAAGATACTGATATTATTTCAGCACTCAAATTACAAATAACAGCACAAATATCTGTGATACCAGATAGATATATATTTGGAAAAGTAATATTATGAGTATTCTCAACAGAAATACCACCTCACGAAATAACATCATTATTATTTACTACCCAAGCAGAAAAAGTGTTATATCCTTATGGATTATTAAAAGAAAAGGTAAAAGAAGAAGCATACTATTGTGTTACTATTTTGGATAAAAAACTGTTACAAATAATAGTACACCAAGGAACACCTGGAATTAAAATAAATATCTCTAACGATACCAATAATCAACCACTTATTGGAAAATATTATTATATTATTGCATTATTTGATAATTTACTTGAAGACGAAATAGCAATCGAAATAGATATTTGGCATGAATACATCTATATCAAAGGAAAAGTTCAAACTGTCATATTATAAATGCCAATTTGTGGAAACTGCAAAGTATATAAAGAAACAGATAACTTCGATATAAGCAAGAAAACTAAAGGCAATACAAGTGCTGTAATAGATACAGATTACGCTTTAACAACCCTAAAGCAAGAGAACAAAGAAAATTATACCATCAAAAAAAATCTATTGAGAAAAGAATAAAGAAACTTGAAAAATGTATACAAGAAAATCCTGATCACACCAAGAAAACATATAAGTGCACAAATTGTAACAAATATAAAAACTACTCACAATTTGAATTAGGACAAAAAGGAATACGCACCAAGTGTGCAGATTGTAGAAATAAAAAAAACCCTTACTTTGAAAAGTACTTTAAAGAAAAATGTGAATTAGGTGCATTAAAGGACAATACCCAATACGAAAAGCTAAGGAACTCCCAAAAATGGAAATTGATGAAAGAACACGACAATGTCGAAAATGTAGACAAAATCGATCTATCTTTGAATTCAAAGGAATTACCAAAGCCTATGAATTAACAATTTACAATAATTGTATATATTGCAGACAAGCCAACCAATTAAATGATAGATGATTAGTGCAAGTCATAAAATTCAGAAGAGACCCAGAAAAAGGAATACAAATAATGTTATTACAAAGATTACATCCCAATAAACCTTATTTAAATATGATGCAAGGAACTGGAAGAAAAGTAGATGTCTATACAGACAACTATGGAAATAAAACCTTAGAAACAGAAGAAAACGCAGCAATGCAAGAAACACTTGAAGAATCAGGAATAATTCTTGATGAAGAAAACCTACAGAAGATCTGGAGTGAAACAGTGCCATTACAACTTGAATGGACCACTCGAAGATGTGAAGTTCAAGATGCGATATATAGCATTACACTCTCAATATTTATATATCCATGGGATTGGATACAAGAACCATTAACAACGGAGCCAGATAAATCATCTGACTGGACGTGGCATACATTCAGAAAGTCATATTCATGAACCTGATACCTATGCTACAGAAGAACCAAGACTTCATATTTCAAGAAATTGAAAGTATTACAATTACTGTGAAATAGAATTGCTTGATGAACAAGAAGAATCCATCATATCCCGATGACGGAAATAGAATTTAATTGCCAATTAGTCTAAGAAGGATAGAATAATATATGTGCAAATTACTATTAAATTTATATATATTCTGAAATCTTCTTTTTCTCTATAGCTAAATATTTTTTTTATTATGCCAATATATTTTGACTTACTAAGTAAAAATGTAGAGAAGATGTTTTTATATATAATATAATAAAATTATTAAAATTGATCAAGTATATTATAAGATATTTAAATTTTAAAATTCACAACTATATAAAATTTTTATATGTTTAGAGGAAAAAAAGATTTCATCACTATATAAAATACATAGTAATTTGCGCTATAGTAACTATATAATAATACTATAGTTCTTATACGGATTGCTAATTAATAACTTTAAAAAGAAGACAGAAAATTAACCACTAAAGACATAATCACTATTGAAAAATATAAGAAAGGTGTACCCTTTGAAATAAACAGATTACGTGGAAGACTTACTAAAATTAATAAGTATTTTAATAATTACTACGGAAGAAAATACTTACAAAGATTCGATTTTCAAGATAGAAATAAAGTATCGGAAAAGTTAAACTGTAATCCGACACTTGAAGAAATACAATATAACGCACCAACCGAATATAGGAAAATCCAGAAAAACGTATACAGATATACAGTACATGAAACCGGAGATAAAAAGAGCATCTTACACCAATTGAAAATCCGAACAATTAAAGATTATCTTAGCATCGATCAATTACGATAGATCAACTGGCACTATCTTACCCAAATGATCAGTTAATCTGATAATCACCGGCAAAATCATCCGGCCACGTAGATCGATGCCTAAACCCGCAACTTGTTATATATATCTAATTTTTTGCAAATAGTAACACATCAACGTTTAAAATCATGTCGATGCAAAAATGTGCAAATTGTAACCAATATAACAAATATAAAGCATGGTGTCGAACATGCGACCCTCAGAAAACAACACAAGGATGGACAAGTGGAGATAAGGATGTCGATAATTGCATTCATGAATTTCAACTTAAGGCCACATCGTATGAAAATGTAATCGAATGGATTCCTTTTAAAAAATTAGATAATATTCAAATTATCGGTGATAGATTTTTTGCAACCTGGTTAGATGGAATACGATATTTGGAAAGATATAAAAATGAAAATGATAAATATGAATATAAACAATCACGTACACCATCATGCCTAGTGGAGCTTAAAGCATTAACTAATTCGCTAAATTTATTTGATACATTAAAAGAAGTAAGATTATATTATTTATTATGTATAATAATTTATTTAATTGATAACATATTTACATAAATTCTATTTATATTTTGTAAGTTTAAAAATCATATGCAATTAGAGGGTAAAATACGTGTCTATGGATTATCTCGAAACATAAATACAAAAGAATATATGTTGGTATTTGATCAATTTAGTTCTGAAAGAAAAGAATATTATGGAAAATATGCTAATTGCAACCGATATAACACATCTATCGCTTGGTGTCAAACATGTGACTCTCAGAAAACAATACAAGGATGGACAAGTGGAAATAAGGATGTTGATGATTGCATTCATAAATTTCAACTCAAAGCTACATCTTATGAAAATGTAATCGAATGGATTCCTTTTAAAAAATTAGATAATTTTCAAAAGATCGGCGATAGATTTTCTGCAACCTGGTTAGATGGAATACGATATATGGAAAAATATAAAAATGAAAATGATAAATATGAATATAAACATTCACGTACACCATCATGCCTAGTGGAGCTTAAAGCATTAACTAGTTCGCTAAATTTATTTGATACATTAAAAGAAGTAAGATTATATTATTTATTATGTATAATAATTTATTTAATTGATAACATATTTACATAAATTCTATTTATATTTTGTAAGTTTAAAAATCATATGCAATTAGAGGGTAAAATACGTGTCTATGGATTAACTCGAAACATAAATACAAAAGAATATATGTTGGTATTTGATCAATTTAGTTCTAATAGAGAAATATATTATGGAAAATGTGCCAATTGCAACCGATATAACACATCTATCGCTTGGTGTCAAACATGTGACTCTCAGAAAACAATACAAGGATGGACAAGTGGAAATAAGGATGTTGACGATTGCATTCATAAATTTCAACTCAAAGCTACATCTTATGAAAATGTAATCGAATGGATTCCTTTTAACAAATTAGATAATTTTCAAAAGATCGGTGATAGATTTTCTGCAACCTGGTTAGATGGAATACGATATATGGAAAAATATAAAAATGAAAATGATAAATATGAATATAAACATTCACGTACACCATCATGCCTAGTGGAGCTTAAAGCATTAACTAGTTCGCTAAATTTATTTGATTCATTAAAAGAGGTAAGATAGTATATTTAAATTATTGTTATAAAATACTAATGTATATTGCCTTATTTTAATTCATATTTGCATTTAATAAGTTTAAAGATTGTGTGCAATTAAAGAATAACGAACTTAAAGTACATGGACTTACTCAAAACACCGTAACAAATGAATATATGTTGGTATTTGATCAATTTGGGTCTAAAAGAAATGAATATTATGGGATATGTGCAAATTGTAACCGGTATAACACATCGTCAGCTTGGTGTCAAACATGTGACCCTCAGAAAACAACACAAGGATGGACAAGTGGAAATGAGGATGTTGATAATTGCATCAATGAATTTAATCTTAAAGCAACATCTTATGAATATGTAATCGAATGGATCCCTTTTAATAAATTAGATAATATTCAAAAGTTCGGTGATAGATTTTTTGCAACCTGGTTAGATGGAATGCGATATGTAAATTATAATAAAAAAGCTGAGATAGGATATAGATATAAACAGTCACGTACACCATCATGCCTAGTGGATCTTAAAACATTAACTAGTTCGCTAAATTTATTAGATACATTAAAAGAAGTAAGATAATATTTTTTATTATATATGTAGCTTAATTAATTGATAACATATTTACATCAATCTATTTATATTTGTAAGTTTAAAAATCATATGCAATTAGGGGGTAAATTACGTGTCTATGGATTAACTCGAAACATAAATACAAATGAATATATGTTGGTATTTGATCAATTTAGTTCTGAAAGATATTTTAGTCATGGAATATGTGCCAATTGCAATCAATATAATACATCTAAAGCTTGGTGTCAAACATGTGACCCTCTGAAAGCAACGCAAGTATGGACAAGTGGAAATAAGGATATCGATAATTGCATTCATGAATTTCAACTTAAAGCCACATCGTATGAAGATGTAGTCGAATGGATTCCTTTTAATAAATTAGATAATTTTCAAAAGATTGGTGGTAGTTTTTTTGCAACCTGGCTAGACGGAATACGGCATAAAATTGAATGTAAACAGTCACGTACACCATCATGCATAGTGGAGCTTAAAACATTAACATGCTCGCCAAATTTATTAGATACATTAAAAGAAGTAAGATATAATATTTCAATTATTATATACGATACTACTGTATGTTGCCTTATTTTAATTCATATTTTATTTAATAAGTTTAAAGATTGTGTGCAATTAGAGAAAGCAAACTTAAAGTACATGGACTAACTCAAGACACCGTAACAAATGAATATATGTTGGTATTTGATGAATTCGGATACAAAAGATCTGAGGATAAAGGAAAATGTGCAAAGTGTAACCGATATAACACATCTGAAGCTTGGTGTCGAGCATGTGACTCTCTGAAAACTATACAAGGGTGGACAATGGAAATAAGGAGGTCGATGATTGCATTCATGAATTTCAACTTAAAGCCACATCGTATGAAGATGTAGTCGAATGGATTCCTTTTAATAAATTAGATAATATTCAAACGTTTGGTGATAGATTTTTTGCAACCTGGTTAGATGGAATACGATATGTAAACTATAATGTAGAAGCTGAGAATGAATATAGATATACACTGTCACGTGCACAATCATGCGTAGTGGATCTTAAAACATTAACATGTTCGCCAAATTTATTAGATACGTTAAAAGAAGTAAGATAGAATATTTCAATTATTATATACGATGCTACTGCATGTTGCCTTATTTTAATTCATATTTTATTTAATAAGTTTAAAGATTGTGTGCAATTAGAGAAAAGCGAACTTAAAGTATATGGACTAACTCAAAACACCGTAACAAATGAATATATGTTGGTATTTGATGAATTTCGATACAAAAGATCTAAATATAATGGAAAATGTGCAAAGTGTAACCGATATAACACATCGCCAGCTTGGTGTCAACCATGTGACCCTCAGAAAACAATACAAGAGTGGACAAGTGGAAGTAAGGAGGTCGACGATTGCATTCATGAATTTCAACTTAAAGCCACATCTTATGAAGATGTAATCGAATGGATTCCTTTTAAAAAATTGGATAATATTCGAAATATCGGTGATAGATTTATTGCAACCTGGTTATATGGAATTCGATATGTAAATGAAAATGAAAAAGCGGAGTATGGATATAGATATACACAGTCACGTACATCATCGTGCCTAATGGAGCTTAATGCATTAACTAGTTCGCTAAATTTATTTGATGCATTAAAAGAAGTAAGATTATATTATTTATTACGTATAGTAGTTTGTTTAATTGATAACATATTTACATAAATTCTACTTATATTTCTAAGTTTAAAAATCATATGCAATTAGGAAGTAAAATACGTGTCTATGGATTAACTCGAAATATAGATACAAAAGAATATATGTTGGTATTTGATCAATTTGTGTCTAAAAGAGATGAATATTATGAAATATGTGCAAATTGCAACCGAAATAACACATCTAGAGCTTGGTGTCAAACATGTGACCCTCATAAAACAACACAAGGATGGACAAGTGGAAATAAGGATGTCGATAATTGCATTAAAGAATTTCAACTTAAAGCCACATCTTTTGAGGATGTAATCGAGTGGATCCCTTTTAATAGATTTGATAATGTTCAAAAGATCGGTGATAGAATTTTTGCAACCTGGTTAGATGGAATACGATATGGATATGAATACAAGCAGTCGCGTACACCATCATACCTAGTGGAGCTTAAAACATTAACTATTTCACAAAATTTATTGGATTCATTAAAAGAAGTAAGATAGTTTATTTAAAATTATTATTATACAATACTACAGTATATTGCCTTATTTTAATTCATATTTGTAATTAATAAGTTTAAAGATTTTGTGCAATTCATGGATGGTGAACGTAAAATTTATGGACTAACTCAAGATACCGTAACAAATGAATATATGTTGGTATTTGATCAATTTAGTTCTGAAAGAAAAGTATATTATGGAAAATGTGCCAATTGCAACCGATATAACACATCTAAAGCTTGGTGTCAAACATGTGACCCTCAGAAAACAACACAAGGATGGACAAGTGGAAATGAGGATGTCGATAATTGCATCAATGAATTTCAACTTAAAGCTACATCTTATGAAGATGTAATCGAATGGATTCCTTTTAATAAATTAGATAATATTCAAAAGTTTGGTGATAGATTGTTTGCAACCTGGTTAGATGGAATACGATATGTAACTTATAATGAAAAAGCTGAGAATGGATATAGATATACACAGTCACGTACACCATCCTGCGTAGTGGATCTTAAAACATTGACTAGTTCGCTAAATTTATTAGATACATTAAAAGAAGATAATATTATTTATTATATATGTAGCTTATTAAATTGATAACATATTTACATCAATCTATTTATATTTTTGTAAGTTTAAAAATCATATGGGGGGTAAATTAAGTATCTATGGATTAACTCGAAACATAAATACAAATGAATATATGTTGTTATTTGATGAATTTCGATACAAAAGATCTGAGGATAATGGAAAATGTGCCAATTGCAATCGATATAACACATCTGAAGCTTGGTGTCGAACATGTGACCCTCAGAAAATAATGCAAGGGTGGACAAGTGGAAATAAGGATGTCGATATTTGCATTAAAGAATTTCAACTCGAGGCCACATCTTGTGAAGATGTAATCGAATGGATTCCATTTAACAAATTAGACAATGTTCAAAATATTGGTGATAGATTTTTTGTAACCTAGTTAGATGGAATACGATATGTAAATTGTAATAAAGAATCTGAATATAAACATAGTTATACTCAGTCACGTACACCAACATGCATAGTGGAGCTTAAAACATTAACATGTTCGCCAAATTTATTAGATACATTAAAAGAAGTAAGATAGAATATTTCAATTATTATATTCGATGCTATTGTATGTTGCCTTATTTTAATTCATATTTTATTTAATAAGTTTAAAGATTGTGTGCAATTAGAGAAAAGCGAACTTAAAGTATATGGACTAACTCAAAACACCGTAACAAATGAATATATGTTGGTATTTGATGAATTTGGATACAAAAGGTCGAAATATAATGGAAAATGTACAGATTGTAACCGACATAACACGTCTGATGCTTGGTGTCAAACATGTGACCCTCAGAAAACAACACAAGGATGGGCAAGTGGAAACGAGGATGTCGACAATTGCATTCATGAATTTCAACTTAAAGCCACATCTTATACTTATATAATTGAATGGATTCCTTTTAAATAATTAGATAATATTCAAAATATCGGTGTAGACTTTTTGCAACCTGGTTAGATGGAATACGATATGTGGAAGAATATGAAAATGAAAATTATGCATATAAACAGTCACGTACACCATCATGCGTAGTGGATCTTAAAACATTAACATGTTCGCCAAATTTATTAGATACATTAAAAGAAGTAAGATAGAAATTTCAATTATTATATACAATGCTACTGCATGTTGCCTTATTTTAATTCATATTTTATTTAATAAGTTTAAAGATTGTGTGCATTTAGAGAAAAGCGAACTTAAAGTATATGGACTAACTCAAGACATCCTAACAAATGAATATATGTTGGTATTTGATGAATTTGGTTCCCAAAGATCTAATTATAACGGAAAATGTGCAAATTGTAACCGATATAATACATCTAAAGCTTGGTGTCAAGCATGTGACCCTCAGAAAACAATACAAGGGTGGACAAGTGGAAGTAAGGAGGTCGATGATTGCATAAAAGAATTTCAACTTAAAGCCACATCTTCTGAAGATGTAATCGAATGGATTCCTTTTAATAAACTAGGTAATTTTCAAAATATTGTTAATAGATTTTTTGCAATGGAATACGATATGTAAATTATAATGAAAAAGCTAAGTATGGATATAGATATACACAGTCACGTACACCATCATGCGTAGTGGAGCTTAAAACATTAACTAGCTCGCAAAATTTATTAGATACATTAAATGAAGTAAGATAGATATTTCAATTATTATATACGATACTACTGTATGTTGCCTTATTTTAATTCATATTTGTATTTAATAAGTTTAAAGATTGTGTGCAATTAAAGAAAACTGAACTTAAAGTATATGGACTAACTCAAGACACCGTAACAAATGAATATATGTTGGTATTTGATCAATTTGTGTCTAAAAGAGATGAATATTATGAAATATGAGCAAATTGCAACCGAAATAACACATCTAGAGCTTGGTGTTAAACATGTGACCCTCTGACAACAACAAAAGGATGGACAAGTGGAAATAAGGATTTCGATGATTGCATTAAAGGATTTCAACTTAAAGCCACATCTTATGAAAATGTAATCGAGTGGATCCCTTTTAATAGATTTGATAATGTTCAAAAGATTGGTGAAGGGGGGTTTGGCTCAGTGTTTTCAGCAACGTGGTTAGATGGTAAAAGGAAAACTTCATATGAAGGTAAATGGACACAATCACGCACACCATCGTGTGTAGTTGCACTTACGACATTACCTGGATCACAGGAGAATTTTTTAAAAGAAGTAAGTTGAGATTATTTACTGTATTTATAATATAGTATTGATAAATTATTAACATTATAAATTTTAATATTTAACAAGTTTAAAAGTAACATGCAATTTAGATTAGTGGGCAGTAATCTTGAGGTGTATGGAATATCTCAAAACACAACTAATGATGAATATTTGATGGTATTTCAATATGCCATAAAGGAAGTCTTCACGAGTTCCTATTATCAAATATTCGAAAACTTAATTGGAAAAGTAAATTAAAGCAACTTGTTGATATATCATGGAATTTAGTCAAACTACACAAAGCAGAATATATTCATGGAGATTTTCATAGTGGTAATATATTGCAAAATCAATATATTAATGGAGATTTAATATCTTATATCACAGATCTAGAATTGTCTAGAAAGAAAGATGAATCTGATTTAGGTGATAAAATTTACGGCGTTTTACCGTATGTTGCGCCAGAAGTATTAATTGAACGATCATATACGCTAGCATCTGATATTTATAGTTTTGGTATTATTATGACTGAAGTTTCTACAGGAAACCCACCTCACTACAAAGTTGAATACGATGGGATATTAGCTATTGAAATATGTAATGGATTACGTCCTGAGTTTGCTAAAGGTACTCCTGATTGTTATATTCAATTAGCAAATAAATGTATGGATGCTAATCCTTCTAATAGACCAAATGCATCTGATATCCATGAAAATTTGTTAAAGTGGTATGAGATAGTAGATAATAATGTTGCAAAAGACAAAAATAAATTAATAATATTGAAAGCATTCAAAACTGCGGATGAAATTATTTCGACGTTATCAACCGAATTGCCAAATTATTCTAAAGATAAACTTACAAGTAAACTTCTCAACTTCAAAAATCTTAATTCATGTGGTAAATATGCACACATTATAATATAACTGACTTTTAAGCAACGAATTTTTAATAACTGTTTAATTTATAGATTCTGGTATATACGATCTTTCAATTGATAATTACATTGCTTCACGTATGTATCTAATATTTTCATTCTATTAAGTAAAAAGATGTTTATTTAATGATATAAATACATTATTTTTAATAGCCGATAGGAAATAGTCTGAATTGACTTTATTTACTTTAAATTTCATAAATTTATTGAAAGTTACAACCTTTGTTTTGAAACTTATGGTTAGAATAAAGCTTAATTATTTAGGTCACTGAATTAGTAAAAGCTAAGAATAAAACAGTTCATTGCTGCACTAATTGGTACTACCGTAAAAGTGTGTATACAACACCTGGGTCTATTTATTCTACAAATTTTTAAACCCTTAGTAGATAATATATCGTGACAAGTAGTATAACTTAAAATGCATACACATTTTGTATCTATAATAGGATTTGAAAAAAAATCCAAATTTTATGAATAAAGATTCCACGTTTCGCGCTTGGTCTAATAATTTGGATCTTATATACACACTTTTACGGTAATTTATTTTGCGCATTAATTTTCTTGATTGTATAACTACTTTTAATCGATCAATATGATTAATCTATTTTAATTGAATTTATGACATTATACGCAACTATTAACTTAATTCGATTAATGATAGATCATTATATAATCGAGTCGATAGACTATTTTTTACGTAATAAGTGATCATCTCTAGTTATATTTTATAATCGGTAGTGGTGTTTCACAAAATAATTCTTTAACTCGTGAAGTTCTCGGGTTATGTAATGTCTACGGCCCTTCATATTCGGCAATCAGATTGTGGTAAATGAATTATCGTGGTTTACAAAATGATGAACCTTTGATCAAATTTTGCAAACCGTTGTTCAATTGGATTTTCTTAATAAAAATTCAATGTAAAAAAAAAAAGATTTGTTTGGTTTCTATTGACACAAGCCCGTATATCACTGAATAAAGATTAAAGCATTTTAAAATTAAAAGACTATAAGTTATAATACGATATAGGCTTTTATATGTGTGAGTACAGAAAAAAAATACTGACTAGTTTATACATTAACTCTTCAAACAAATAATACTTAAAGGTTCAAGCAAATTATATTTTATACGTCAAAGTAATTACATGTAGAAAATCAAACAAATTTTTAGAGCAACTTTTTTTAAAAAAATCCTAAGCTTTTTTACTAAACAAGTTTTTTAAATTTCATTATATAAATAGATCAACGTGATAAATTCGTACAGTCAAATATCGAAAACATAACGATAATTGGCTAAATTACGTCACAAATTCCACAGGTCCCTGCAAGATCAGTACTTGGTCGCATAGCAAGTCATTTCTAAAAATTTAAGTAATCCGTGTGACTAGTCATGAAGAATTAATTAGTTTAATACTGAAATTACTAATTGCTAAAGCGTAATAGCCTACTTTATGATAACCTCGGCACTTGGCAAATATGTATACAATATTGGGAAAATTGTAGAATAACGGTAATTTGGAACTCCCCAGTATCGCCAACAAAATTTTTACGTTCACGTGAATATTGGCCAATAAAAGATCATAATTTGGTGTAACGTAACACGATCAGGAAAATTCAAAACAAACGTCTCAAAAACGTCTCTTTTGTCAAAAAAGCTTATTTCTCAAAAATTTGCATAAGAAACCACTTTTTTTAACTAAAAAAAAGTTTTTCTTGAGTAATTTTGCTATATAATATTCTAAACCCAAACCCTAACTGAGCACTCACCCTAACCCTAAACTAACAAGGAAATTTTGTTGTCATCACGTGAGCGTAAAAATTTTGTTGTTAATCCTTTATCATTCTAATAAAGCTTGTCCCCTGGTCTTTCCGGTGCCAACAGTGATGAGATTATTATCAGTAGAACAGTGATATGACCTTTCGAAATTTGGGCGATGTTTTAAAGATTAAATAAAAACATCACATAAACTTCATACACTATATATCCAGTTCTATTGAGTTTTTTTTAATATCTCACCACTATTAGAACCAGAAAAACCAGGAGAATTAGTTTTCTTAGGACGGTAAAGGAGGTTAGCCTATTATAAAATCTCAGTCAAAATTTTTAAAAAAAAATAAATAAGAAAAAGATGGCCTGGAAGACTTTCAAACTAAATTAACCTCTTTTATCACTCTAAGTAAACTTATTCTTCTGGTCTTTTTGACACTAATTGTGGTGAAATTATTAAAATTGACTCAGTAGAGCCGATATATAGTCTTATTAAATTTATGCAATGTTTTTATATAATCTTTCCCAATTTTCGAAAGGTCATAACTTCATATCTCTGGTTCTACTGATTAGATATTAATCATATCATTCATTATTAGAACTGGAGAACTAGCTTTATTAGAATGATAATGGATGCTATCTTGGAATAAAAGCATCATTTTTTAAATCAAAAAAATCATTATTTCGGTACGTGTCCGTAAGATAAAATATCATGTGACCTGTACGTGTCCGTAGACTTTTCACACACCTGGGGAAGATGGTAATTTGGCAAATGACCATGTGCCGCTCTGCAGCATGTGTAGCCAATCATTTGCCAAATTACTGTATCCCCAATATTGGTGTTATCCGGCAATTTATGATCATGATTGGTAGAGTTGCTCGCTGAGTTTTAATTTAAATAAACCTGTTTACATTATAACACATGAAAAAATAACAAGAAGAAATAATTTCATGATCATATGAGTTTGTCGGATAACCATATGATCATTTGCCTATAATTTTCTGTCTTATTAATGACTTTGCTGACAATATCATTTTCATGATATTTAATATTATTTATACTTTTTTTTTATTCATGTCACTTATTCAATTACGGCCATTGTGAGAGTGTGAATTGACTCTGATTTTCTTTTTACGTTGTTACTCTATATCAATTATCATTTTTAGTTGTCTATTGTAAGCCCAATATGTATATTTAGTAATATTATGTAGTGTATCTATACCCCCTGTAAATCGTACTATAAATTCCTAGTATAGTACTGTAATAAGTGAATTACCTGTTCCTGACTCGATTTGAATACTTAGGATATCAGGGATACTAATTATATCTAAGATATTAGAAATATCGAAGATATTAAAGATATCAACGATATTAAAAATTGTAAGGATATCATAGATATCAAATATATCGAATATATTTGATATATCGAGTCTAGAAAACCTGTTGAAACCTTGGAAGGTTATTAGATCAAAAATCCGCAGAAGGTCTTGGAAATGGTTATAAAATCTGGAGTAAGAATACAAATAAATATAAACAGGAGATCTGTAAGCACAAAAAGGAAAGACCAAAAAAAGAAAAAATACTCTACCTTACCGACCAAAAAGAACCCAATAATGCATGCCATACCAATCCAAATGTGGATGTCAAGGCTAAAACCCGTGCACCTGAAAGTAGAGTCTCCATGTTTAAATCGAAATCTAAAAAGGAGGAAAATAAGATCTGGTCAGAAATGCTTAATAACGGCCAGAACACAAATAAAACTAGTAGAAAAAAGAATCTTTGACACTTACCGTTAAGTCGATCACCACTCCTATTCGATCCTGGTGGAGGCATCTGCCGGGCATCTAAGTTCTAAAAGAATCATGTGATTATTATATATTATTAAAAAAAAAACAAATTGAGACTTTATATATCATACAATTCATATATCACTTCCCGCTAAGTTAATTCCTGTACTCTGCCAACATGTGGGATAATCTGCAAAACTGAATCAGAAATTACGTCAAGCCCGATTGGCAACCCGATTTCTCTTGTCCTGTGACCCCTGTGCTCTCATATATCGATCAACAAAACGAATAACAGACCTAACAATAGACAAGGATGGTTAGAATGAGATAGAGCAAGTTGTGGGGCCCTATTGTAAAAGGAAGAACTTGATAATTCGACTGTGCCTGCAGTAGCGAATCCAAAAATGGGATAGAGCGAGGTTTATCTGCAAAAGCTAGTGGAATTATCGACACAGAAGCCACAAAAGTAACTAGGAAGGCAATAAGGAAGGAAACATTCGTATTGCATCAGATAAGTCGATATCATAGTATATCCCCACGTATGTCGCATACTCAAGAGAAGAGCTAGAAAAAGCATCCAAGAAGATATCCACAAGGATGGATACCGCCATTAAAATGGAATTGGCATCAAAAAAAGATGAACAGGAAAAGATTAAAGAAATATATCTAAAACTCCAGAAATCTGACGTTAAATAGGTAGTCGATGTCCTAGCTCCAAAAAATGTCCAAGTCTTGATCTTTTTCTTGTAGAACTCGAAATTAAGGTTAGGAGTGTGTGAGAGTATGAATTGACACTTATTTTCTTTTTATGTTGTTATTCTATATCAATTATCATTTTTAGTTGTCTATTGTAAGCCCAATATGTATATTTAGTAATATTATGTAGTGTATCTATACCCCCCGTAAATCGTACTGTAAATTCTTAGTATAGTACTATAATAAGTGAATTAACTGTTCCTGACTCGATTTGACAATCTGATATACTTAGGATATTAGGGATACTAATTATATCTAAGATATTAGAAATATCGAAGATATTAAAGATATCAATGATATTAAAAATCATAAGGATATCATAGATATCAAATATATCGAATATATTTGATATATCGAGTCTAGAAAACCTGTTGAAACCTTGGAAGATTATTAGCATTAATGATGGGATGCAGTAATATGAAAAGTATAAATACATTGTCTTTTTGGTCTTCAAAAAAGACAGACTCGAGGTTGACATGTTCGAGACTCAATATTAAGATAGAGTTCAATGTAGTAAAGTAATAACCTTCAAAATTAAAGTAGAAGTGTTGTTGTTAGTAATTCCTCCGATATATGATTAAATAAACTGTTATTATTATAAACCGATAACCTACCGATATGTAATATCGTATAAACATCCCAAAATCTCGTGACCTTGTATTAGAGCCTCGTGATGTAATCTAGAGTTCTATTTCGACCCTGATTACTCGGGCCAAGTCAATCCACGCCTCAATCATTGCCTTTCACCATTATTAGGGTTGAGATAGAGTAGTTTTAGTTAGTATTGGTGGTGTAAAGTTGATATATTATTAGGAAAGAACGTCCTGCTGCCTCACACTATTCATAAATCAAGATAAGTTAGTTATTACTTTAAAATTAAAGCGCATCAAATTTTTTATTTATATTGATTAGTAGAAAAATATACACAATTGAGGCATTAGAATTGGTATTCTATCCCACATTGATCTGATAGAAGAATTAATCAAAAGCTTTCAGATTACTGTAAATTAAGAAACTTCATTTTTTAGAGTTGCATAATTCTACATTGTAAAAATGCTACTGAAGAATACTTATCGTTCTGAAACCCTCAAATAGAAATATATTTAATTAGCAATTCACGTAAGAACAGGACAAAAGTTGGGAATAAGTATTTATATAGTTTTAATAGTAATATGGAATCCAATTTCCCAAAATTATATATAGTAAAAAGACGGGTTTTTTTAAAATTCAAAATTTCAGCTCTTAGTAAAGTACCTTTTATTTTTAGAAAATTCTACCGGACTTTTAATAAAAAGAAAGACAAATACCATATTTTTATGCCTATATAATTTAATTTTATATTATATTTAAACTATTAATACTTTATATTGTAGGCAAAATGGATTCCAACATTCGAAAAATTATAGAAATTTGCTTATTTTTATTATATAGAATTTAATAAATTGTCCTGTTCTTACGTGAATTGCTAATTAAGTTACTTTTCATTTAATTATTATATAGCTTAAACACTATACAACAATATCTTTTTTTTTTTTATTATTTAAATTTTATATTTAGATGAGCTATTCATATCTCATTTTATTTAGTCTGTGAATATAGTAATCATTTATTCATCAGTACGCTTAAAATCTGCTATTCACCACTGCTTAATTTTTATTCGTGTTATTTAATTATTAAAAATTAGCTAGAATTATTTATAAATTAAATGAGGCATTATATTGTGATGAATTGTATGTATTCCATTTATTAAAAATAGAAAACCCAGAAAAGAATTCTGAATTACCTTAGAAGTTCACTTTTATTGAAATTATAGATAATTTATATCTGAATATTAATCATATCTTTACCTACGTTTTAACCCACGGGTCTACTCGTCCACATTTAAGATATATGAAATCTATTCTAATTCAGTAAATTATCCCGTTTCAGAATTTATTTCTCAATTCTCGTTTTATAATAAACGATTATGAAATTAGACCAAGCGATTGCAATTATCGAAAAACGTGGATAAACGTTTCTAACGATGTCAAATTTGAGAAATCAGTTACAGACTTTAGCTGTCATTAGAAATTACTCTCAAAGATCCAGATGTATTATATAATCGAGGGCCAGTCTATCAAATGCATGATGATCCCTTAAAGATTAAATAATTCATTAAGAATTGGTCCTAATAATGCGGATTTATTAAGTAATCGAGGGTTAGCCTGTATGGAAATTTGGCAAATATGAAACATCACTCGATAATTTAATAAATTAATAGAAATTCAAACAGATAATGCTACAGCATTATTTATTCGTGGAATCGCATATCAAATCTGAAATAAACTTATTGAATCACTTGAAATTGAACAAGGTGACATGCTTACACTATGTGTTCGAAGTTTAACACATAGTATGATGAGTATGTATGAAGCATCGAGTTAGATTTAAATGAAGCATTTGCTATTTAATAACACTAATGTTTGGTGAATCTAATAAATTAACAGCTTTTAATAAGTAACAATTATCATAAATAATGCTATAGATAGAAATTGATCCTTGAGCTACCAATAATAATGATAATAATGATAATAATAAATTAGAAATTGCACCAAACGCAAACTTGTAAGACTAATAAGTCATTCTCAATGTGATTAGCAAGTGATCGCAATGGAGCTCAATGATGCTTATTGAGAATTCGTATATTAAATTTATGACGTAATTGAAATTTTCTCAAGCCACATATTCTATGTAATGGTGCTCATTTACTTCAAATAAACATTGCAGTCAATATTTGAGCGGACCTTTCATTATTTCTCAAATATTATCGAAAAAAATAAAAAACAAAAGAGACGGAACATCAGCGGTCTCTGTTGTTCCGTTTACTAAATTCACCAACTATAATATGTTATTCCATTTTTTTATGAATCCAATATCTGAGTAATAATTTCATATTTATTTAAAATGCAATTATAACTATACATATATATATATTAGGCTTCATTTTTATATTCATTGCCAATTTAGCGAGAAAAGTTATCAGCAAAAGTGTCGCGAAAAGAATTATAACCCTCATCGTCGGTTAAAAAAAATCCACTAGTTTTAGGTCTTTGGTGTATTGAATGAAGAGATTATTGATGTAATAATTGAGCTTGTAGGCATATAGATAAAGCTAATAATGATAAGTGATGTCTATTGTTTTTTGTTCCGAGAAAAAAAAAATAATAATCGTTGCCAAATATGAGATGTTACTTGTGCAGTCTCTTTGAAATCTCGATCATAGAATGATTCAAGAGAGGTATAAAAAGTGTGAATTATGCTAAAAAGTTAGTTGAATTAAAATACAACCTCAACTCAATATTTTTTTACTAATCAAAATAAGCATTATCTAATTACGCATATTCACCCTATGATAAATGCTTTTGACCAATTTAAACTATTTTCCGCTAAATAAGTTTTAGTTTCCGATACTTTTTGATTTACCGATAAAGGTATTTGAGAACGCCCTTAACATTAAAAAAAAAAAAAGCAGATATACTGTTATTAATTTTTAAGTTCAGGCACATTACAAATTTTGGATGATGCTAGCAATTTCCATCTCCATAATGTCAGAACATTTAATCACGAGTTGTTAAGACACAAATATTTCAATTACAATATTAACCCAATTTAACTTTATTAAATAATCGTACAATTTAGTTATATTTTGTAGGCTTATCTCAATTTTGGTCATGATTTAACATTTTGTGACTTAAGTTATAATTTCACCTAACGTAAACATTTAGTGTTTACTATATTAAGTGTCAAAAGCAAACAACCAATACAAAATCCAATACAAAATCTTTCAATATTGTTATTGCTTTTAAGGGTTAAAAGATGTCAAAATCTACAAAAATTAATATGACATAATTAATCTAAATATGTAACGATCATGATAAATGCAAGTGTTACATACCTTGTCATACAATAATTGTATAACGCAGCGTGTAACGATCATGATAAATTCGATGCTGCAGTATTAGACACTCCATTGTGTAACGCAACTTGTTATATATATCTATGCAAAAATGTGCAAATGTAATCGATATAATACTTATGACGTTTGGTGTCAAGCATGCGACCCTCAGAAAACAACACAAGGACAAGTGGAGATAAAGATGTCGATAATTGCATTCATGAATTTCAACTTAAAGCCACATCTTATAAAGATGTAATCGAATGGATTCCTTTTAAAAATTAAAATATCGGTGATAGATTTTTTGCAACCTGGTTAGATGGAATACGATATACGGAACAATATGTCAATGAAAATAATGACAAACAGTCACGTATACCATCATGCCTAGTGGAGCTTAAAGCATTAACTGGTTCGCCAAATTTATCTGATACATTAAAAGAGGTAAGATAATATTATTTATTATATATATAGTTTATTTAATATATAACATACTGTAATATCTCATTTTATTTAGCCTGTGAATATAGTAATTATTTATTAATCAGCACTTTTAAAATCTGCTATTCACCACTGCTTAATTTCATTCATATTATTTAATTGTTTAAAATTAGCTAGCATTGTTTATAAATTAAATGAGACATTATATTGTGATGAAATGTATGTATTCCTTTTATTAAAAATAGAAAACTAGAAGAGAATTTTGAATTACATTAGAAGTTCACTTTTATTAAACTTAAATACAGTCGTCCCTCTCTATAATCACCAAGTCCGTCGCACCCTGTTTTGGTGATTGTAAAGAGGTGTGACTATAAATAAAATACCTCATTATGGTCATCTATAGACGAAATGTGGCGTGCTTCCATCTAAAACTTTTTTTCTTACTAAGTTAACGATACACACCCACTAATTGAAAGTTGTTGAGCTTGTCGAGTCGCATCTAACGGTGGTTAGATCATTCAAATCGGCCCAGTGGATGGCGAGATATCGTCGAAAAACGATTGGCCGACTATATAAAATCTTATGCAAGCAATATTTGTTTACATAAGAGATTTTATATAGTCGGCCAATCGTTTTTCGACGATATCTCACCATCCACTGGGTCGATTTGGTGATCCAACCACCTTAGATGCGTCTCGACGAGCTCTACAACTTTCAATTAGTGGGCATGTATAGTTAACTTAGTAAGAAAAAAGTTTTAGATGGAAGCACTCCACATTTCGCCTATAGTGATTTATATGTAATCTCCGTCACGGATTTTTATATAGTCGTCCAATCTTTTTTGACGATAACTTGCCATCCACTGGGCCGATTTGGATGATCTAACCACAGTTAGATGCGTCTCGACGAGCTCTACAACTTTCAATTAGTGGACATGTATCGTTAACTTAGTAAGGAAAAAATTTTAGATGGAAGCAATCCACATTTCGCCTATAGGATCACTCTCCAGTTGACAGGCGGATTATCAATTAATATAATTTTAAATATTCGTTAATATGAAAATTGGCCAATCAGATTATATAATCCATATTTAGTTAAAAATTGGTGACTATAATGAGGGTTTTTTATTAATAAAATTGTTAAAAAATCAAAATTTTATGGTGATAGTGATTATAAGCGATTTGTGACTATAATGAGGTTTTTTTACTATGTTTGAGTCCGTCACGCAAAATCGGGTGCTTAAATAGAGGTGTGATATATGGGGTGTGACTATAGGGAGGTCTGACTGTAGCTTAATTTATATGGATATAAATCATATCTATACCTACGGTTCAATCCGCGGGTCTACTCGTCCACATTCACCGAATTACTAAATTCAACCAGGTGTTTGATAAACGTGCGTAAAATAATGCCAGATATATGAAATTTATTCTAATTCAATAAACTATCCCGTTTCAGAATTTATTATTCAATTCCCGATCTTATAATAACCGATTACAAAAAAAATATTAATGCATTTGAATGAATTATTAGATAAATCATTAGAAATTAGACTAAGTAATGCAAAATAATGAAAAATCGTGGATAAACGTTTCTAACGATGTCAAATTTGAGAAATCAGTTACAGACTTTAGCACGTCATTAGAAATCAATCCCAACGAACCAGATGTATTATGTAGATGAGGGTCAGTCTATCAAATGCTATTTAGATATGATGAACCTTAAAAATTTAAATATTCATTTATAATTGAATTTAATAATGCGGATATATTAAGTAATCGAGGATTAACCCATCTGAAGAATCACTCGATGATTTAAATAAATCAATATAAATTTGATCAGAAATGCTATAGCATAATGTATTTGTGAAATGGCAAATCAAATCTTAAATAAACTTAGTGATCACTTGCTGATTTAAATAAATCTTCAAAAATCGAACCAGGTGATGTGCTTACACTAGGTGTTCCTATATCAAATGATTTAAAAAAATTATGTATCCGTGGAATTATTTATCTAAAGCAAGGAAATAATGTAGAGTCACTTGCGATAATGAATAGTTCATTATATAAAATCCTAATATTATGCTAAGAGTACGTGGAAAAATTTTCAAGTGACAAGCAAATATGAAGAGTCACTAGCGGATTTAAATAAATCATTGGAAATACGGCCTAATGTGCTTGGGCATTACATTTACGTGGATAAACTTATCTAAAAATGAGAAAATATGTTGAAACTCTCATTGATATTGCTGAATAATTAGAAATTATGTCAATTAATGCTGTAACATTGAACGATCGAGGATTAGTGCATCAATATATGGGCATCTATGAAGAATCGTTTAATGATTATAATAAGTCATTAAAATCGTTCCAAGCAATGCTACGGCATTAATTAATCGAGGATAGACATATATAATACAATGAATCGATTAATGACTTTAATGAGTATTAAAAATCGATCCAACTAACATTATAGCATTAAGCAACATATAAATTTATGGCTAAATATGAAGAATCACTTCATAACAAAAGCAGTTATATTAATAAAATTTTGCTTATAGTTTTTAAAGGTTGTGTATTGTTTTAATGATTTTTGTACTATATCTTACTGATTATAAATGACTACTGAATAAAAGCAGCCCCTCGGTTTTGGAATCATTTGTGCATATATAACTTTGGTATTATGTTTTATTACTATAAATATAAGCAAATTTTTTTTTTGACATCAAAAAATCCTTAATTATTTTGTTACTTTTATCTGGTGCTATGCAGTAAATTTATAATATAGACTAGAATTAACTATTCGAATAATAATCATCTGTTTTAAATAAGTGAATAAAAAATAGTTAATCGATGTTAACTTTTAAGTTAATATACATAGCTAATTTGGGCAATGTTAACTGACTTTTTATGATGCTAGAAAAGTTCATTTTATCACATCTCCATATTAGGAGTGTCAAAATTAAAATCAGAGAATCATATTTTATTTTTCTGATTTGTAATTCAACATAGTAAAAATGCCATTTAAAAATTCTTACCTACTTTCGAAATGCGTCATTTATTTGTTAGTTAATTTGAAACCCTCATTATTAGAATATTTAATCACAAGTTGTTAAGATACAAATTGTTAAGATATAAATATTTAACGAATGATATTAATCAATTAACTTTATTAAATAAAAGAACTATATAATTGTACAATTCAGTTATACAGTAATTTATAGGCATAGAGTTATTGCATAATATCTTTAATTATAAATTTCACATAATGTAAAACATTAATTGAACCATATTATATTAATGTATTAAATGTCAAAAGCAAACAGAAATACAAAGTCTTTCAATATTGTCAACGCTTTTAAGGATTATAAGATGTCAGTATTTCGTTTATCGCGGTTAGCAAATTGATGTGACTTTCTGCACACAAATACTTCGAATAAATCACTTGAAAATCACCTGATTGTTGTTCAGTTGTGCGATTGTACGATGATTTTTAATGAGCATATAGTTATGGCTGACAAATTTTATGAAAATAATATATTAATATTGAATCTTTGGCCAAAACGCGCTTTACAATCTTTTACAATCGCGCAATCGGACAACAATCAGGATTGATGATTGAATTTGATCAAAGGTCACATTAATATTTGCAAATCAAAAATTATTACATAAATCATTATTGCAATAGTTGAGTTTATTATATATGTAAGATTATTATCTAATACAAGTTTAATTGTTAAAAACAACGAATAAATGTAGTTGTAGGATTTACTAATTTCCTCAAAAATTCCTATTTGACGGATGAAATGTTTATCTCCCATTGGACGAGATATTTCATGAGATTAAACCTGCTATGTCAAATGAAATTTTATTTCTTTTTTTTCAACATTAATTTTTAATAGTTTTTTTTTTTTGCGCACTGATAATTTTTAATAAAATTCTTTGCGATTATTTTCGAATAATTGCATATTTATTTAAGTTTTTTTAAATAAATTTTCGCTATTTATTACTAACGTTTGGTGAATCTAATAAATTTATCAGATTTTAATCAGTAACAATTAGATAATCTTACAGATATAACTTGTTCCTTGAGCCACCGATAATAATTATAATAATAATAATAATGAATTAAGATTGCACCAAACGCAAACTTGTAAGACAAATCTCGATGTGATTAGCAAGTGATCGCAATTGAGCTCACAAATAATTATATTTACATTGAAAATTTGAATATTCAATTTATGACGTAATTGAAATTTCTCAAGACAAATCATCTATGTAATAGTGCTCATTTATTAAAATCAATCAAATTAAACAATGCAACCAATATTTGAGCAGTTCTCTATTATTTGTCAAATAACATCGTCAAAAAATAAAACCCAAAAGATACTATTAAACAAAAACAAATACGAAGCATCAGCAGTCCCTGTTGCTCAGTTTACTAACTTTACCAACTTTAATATGTTATTTCATTTTTATGAATTCATTATCTAGTAATAATTTCATATTTATTTATAAATACAATTATAACTATGCATATATAAATCTATATATGTGTATTTATATATATATTAGGCATCATTTTTATATTCTTTGGCAATTTATCAAGAAAATTTATTATCGAACATGTCGCGAAAAGAATTATATTCCTCGTCTACGGTTAAAAGAATCCACTAGTTTAGGTCATTGTTGTATTAAATGAAGAGATTATTGATGTAATAATTGAACTTTGTTGCATATAGACAAAAGCTAAGAATGATAAGTATTGGCTATTGTTTCTGTGACGAGAAAAAAATGATAATAGTTGTGTGGTAGTGCCTTTGAAAGATCGAACACAAAATTTTTCAAAGCAGGCATAAAAAAAGAGCTATTATGCCAAAAAAGTTAGTTGATTTAAAATGACAAATTCATTACAATATTTTTTACTAATAAAAATAAGCATTATTGAATTATGCATATTCATGCTAATGATTACTACTCTTGACCAATTTAACCTAGTTTCCACTAAATAAATTTTAGATTATAAAGGCATTCACAAACGCCCTTAAACTAGTGATACGGGCTGACCTCGGCCCATCAGCCGGGCGGGTGGGCGGGTCGGCCCTTGACCCACATTCCTGCAGGTCAGCCCGGCCTGTATATAGTTAAATTTTTTTCGTCTGATAGAATTTCATTGTATAACTTATAATTATTAGTTAAATCACGCGTAGAACATTCTCAAGTTAGTGCTTGCAGTCGATAACTATCTATCCAACCAAAATCGAATAGTCGACATTTCTATAAATTTCTAGTCAATTAGGAGTTCTGATTGCTCGCTAATTAAAGCACTGATTATCGATTATAAGTTAGTAAACCACCGTCATACTTTATCACTTTTATTTCCATCTATGAGAAAATAACCCGGTAGATCACCGGCCATAAGAGGACCCATCGGACCCTCTTATAACCACTTCCTATTCGCATATAGTAGATCCACTATATATATGCATCACATACACTCTTCCTACTATTTGTAATTTATGTAACATTATATGTATGTGTGCTTATAATGTGCTGATCATTATACCGACTAACTAAATGCATCTCCGTGTAATTTTTTAGCAATCGAAATATTGCACAAGTATCGTGGTGTAATTCTGACTATTTTAATATCGAGAAGATCAAATTATAAGACTATTTTGCATTCTTGTTTGACTGTAAGTTTTTTTAACAATATGATCGGCCCGGTCGACCGGGCCGATTAATTTCCGCAGCCGGATCGGCCCGAGAATTTAGCATCGGCCCGTATCACTACCTTAAACAGGTTAAAAAAATGGTCTACCGATATTAATTTTTAAATTTAGACACATACTAATTTTGGACAGTCAGCAATTTCCATCTACATAATGTCTAAACATTTAATCACAAGTTGTTAAGATTCATATTTCAATCAAACAGTGTTAACCAATATAACTATATAAAATAATTGTACAATTTAGTTATATTTTATAGGCTTATCTCAATTTTGGTTATGATTTAACATTTAATTAGTGTTTCACCAAAAGATGAGTGTATTCATATAGTAAAATTTGGGGCAAATTTAATATAAGTATCATGATACAGCAAGAATCTGACATCGCCCTATAGTAAAATTATTTTTTTTATTAAGTTAATCTCTCTTTAGCTTTTAATTAAAGTTGTAGAGCTGGGTTTTATGGACCTAATAGTAAAATTTCATTAAAATCGGCCTAGTAGTTCGGGAGATATCTTAACTTTTCTCTTTATAATATAAATTTCTTTACAGATTTGTAAAGAAATTTATAAGATTATAAAGAGAAAAATTAAGATATCTCCAGAACTACCAGGCCGATTTTAATGAAAATTTACTATTAGGTCCATAAAACCCAGCTCTACAACTTTAATTAGAAGTAAAGAGAGATTAACTTAATAAAAAAATAATTTTACTATAGGGCGATGTCAGATTCCTGCTGTATTATGATACTTATATTAAATTTGCCCCAAATTTTACTATATGAATACGAATGCACTCATCTTTTGGTGAAACACTAATTAAGTGACTTAATTGATGATCCGGATAAGATCGGCACTATTACCATATTGGGACAATAGTAAATTTTGGCTGAAATCTGACAACCATGACTATGAAAAATGCTTTTTTTATTAAGTTAATAGTTCAAGTCAATTAATTGAAAGTTGTAGAGCTCACTGAGACGCATCTAATGGTAGTTATATCATTCAAATCAGCCAAGTGCACGCTGAGATATCGCTAAAAAATGTTTGGCCGATTATATATAATTCTATGTAAATAAACTAAAAATTTTATATAGTCGGCCAATCATTTTTTAACGATATCTCAGCGTAAACTGGGCCGATTTAAATGATCTAACTACCATTAGATGCGTCTCAGTGAGCTCTACAACTTTTAATTAATTGACTTGATTGTTAACTTAATAGAAAAATTACTTTTCATAGTAACGGTTGTCAGATTTCAGCATATAATAAAAAACATAGTAATTTCCCCCAAATTCTAATATAAAAATAGTGCCGATCTTATCCGGATCAGTAATAAAGTTATAAAATAACGTAAGCATTTATTGTTTACTATATTAAATGTCAAAAGCAAACAAATTATAAAATCTCCAAACTAATATTGCTATTGCTTTTAATGGCTAAAAGATGCCAAATTTCGTTTTAATCTCCAAAAATTATATAACATCATTAATCATTAATATGCTTGATTGATTGATTATCTAATGCAAGTCAAAACGAATAAATGTGTAACGATCAAGAATAAATGTATAGCGCAGGCGGTGTAACGATCATGAATGTACAGTAATGTATGCAATGCTGTGCAGTATTAGACACTCAATTGTGTAACACAACTTGTTATATATATCTAATTTCTTGCAAATAGTAACACATCAACGTTAAAGTCATGTCAATGCAAAAATGTGCAAATTGTAACCGATATAGCACATCTAAAGCTTGGTGTCAAACATGCGACCCTCAGAAAACAACACAAGGATGGACAAGTGGAAATAAGGATGTTGATAATTGCATTAAAGAATTTCAACTTAAGGTCACACTTTATGAAGATGTAATCGAATGGATTCCTTTTAATAAATTAGTTAATATTCAAAAGTTCGGTGATAGATTCTTTGCAACCTGGTTAGATGGAATACGATATGTGGAAAAATATGAAAATGAAAATGAAGATGAATATAAACAGTCACGTACATCACCATGCCTAGTGGAGCTTAAAGCATTAACTAGTTCGCTAAATTTATTAGATACATTAAAAGAAGTAAGATTATATTATTTATTACGCATAATAATTTATTTAATTGATAACATGGGGGCGTCAATAGAAACCAGGCAAATCATTTTTAATAATTTTTTTTAAACTTTAGATTAAATATCTTAATAACTATTAAACCAATCTTGATAAATTTTTTTCATTTTAATTCTATAACTACATAGAACTAAAATAAAAAAAATTTTTATCAAGATTGGTTTAATAGTTGCTAAGATAGTTTAATCTAATGTTTTAAAAAAAATTAACTTAGAAACAATTTGCCTGGTTTCTATTGACGCCCCCCCACATATTTACATAAATTCTATTTATATCTTGTAAGTTTAAAAATCATATGCAATTAGATGGTGAAAATGTCTATGGATTAACTCAAAACACCGTAACGAATGAATATATGTTGGTATTTGATGAATTTGGTTACAAAAGATCTAAGTATAATGGAAAATGTGCAAAGTGTAATCGATATAACACATATGAAGCTTGGTGTCAAACATGTGACCCTCAGAAAACAACACAGGGATGGACAAGTGGAAATAAGGATGTCATAATTGCATTATAGAATTTCAACTTAAAGCAACATCTTATACTAATGTTATCGAATGGGTTCCTTTTAAAAAATTAGATAATATTCAAAATATCGGTGATAGAGTTTTTGCAACCTGGTTAGATGGAATACGATATACGGAAATATATGTCAATGAAAATGATGAATATGAATATAAACAGTCACGTACACCATCATGCCTAATGGAGCTTAAAGCATTAACTAGATCGCTAAATTTATTTGATACATTAAAAGAAGTAAGATAGTACATTCAAATCATTATTATAAGATACTAATGTTTATTGCTTATTTTAATTCATATTTGCATTTAATAAGTTTAAAGATTGTGTGCAATTAAAGAATAACGAACTTAAAGTATATGGTCTAACTCAAGACACCGTAACAAATGAATATATGTTGGTCTTTGATCAATTTGGTTCTAAAAGAAATGAATATTATGGAATATGTGCAAATTGTAACCGATATAACACATCTGAAGCTTGGTGTCAAACATGTGACCCTCAGAAAACAACACAAGGATGGACAAGTGGAAACGAGGATGTCGATAATTGCATCAATGAATTTCAACTTAAAGCTACATCTTATGATGATGTAATCGAATGGATTCCTTTTAACAAATTAGATAATATTCAAAATATCGGTGATAGATTTTTTGCAACCTGGTTATATGGAATACGATATGTAGAAAAATGTGTCAATGAAAATTATGAAGATGAATATAAACAGTCACGTACACCATCATGTCTAGTGGAGCTTAAATCATTAACTAGTTCACCAAATTTATTAGACACATTAAAAGAAGTAAGATAAATATTATTTTTTATATATGCAGCTTATTTAATTGATAACATATTTACATCAATTCTATTTATATTTTGTAAGTTTAAAAATCATATGCAAGGGGGCATATTACGTGCTATGGATTAACTCGAAACATAAATACAAATGAATACATGTTGGTATTTGAAGAATTTAGTTCTAAAAGATATATAGAATATGAAAAATGTGCCAATTGCAATCGATATAACACATCTGTAGCTTGGTGTCAAACATGTGACCCTCTGAAAGCAACTCAAGTGTGGACAAGTGGAAATAAGGATATCGATAATTGCATTCATGAATTTCAACTTAAAGCCACTTCGTATGAAGATGTAATCGAATGGATTCCTTTTAATAAATTAGATAATTTTCAAAAGATTGGTGGTAGATGTTTTGCAACCTGGTTAGATGGAGTACGATATGCGGAAAAATATAAAAATAAAAATTATGTCTATGAATATAAACAGTCACGTACACCACCATGCATAGTGGAGCTTAAAACATTAACATGTTCGCCAAATTTATTAAATGCATTAAAAGAAGTAAGATAGAATATTTCAATTATTATATACGATTTTTTTACTACTGTATGTTTCCTTCTTTTAATTCATATTTTATTTAATAAGTTTAAAGATTGTGTGCAATTAGAGAAAAGTGAAATTAAAGTATATGGACTAACTCAAGACACCGTAACAAATGAATATATGTTGGTATTTGATGAATTTGGATACAAAAGATCTAGATATAAAGGAAAATGTGCAAAGTGTAACCGATATAACACATCTAAAGCTTGGTGTCAAACATGTGACCCTCTGAAAACAATACAAGGGTGGACAAGTGGAAGTAAGGAGGTCGACGATTGCATTAAAGAATTTCAACTTAAAGCCACATCTTTTGAAGATGTAATCGAGTGGATTCCTTTTAATAAACTATGTAATTTTCAAAAAATTGTTAATAGGCTTTTTGCAATCTGGTTAGATGGAATTCGATATACGGAAAAATATGTCAATGAAATTTATGAAGATGAATATAAACAGTCACGTACACCATCATGCGTAGTGGAGCTTAAAACATTAACTAGTTCGCCAAATTTATTAGATACATTAAATGAAGTAAGATAGATATTTCAATTATTATATACGATACTACTGCATGTTGCCTTATTTTAATTCATATTTGATTTAATAAGTTTAAAGATGTGTGAAATTAAAGAAAAGTGAACTTAAAGTATATGGACTAACTCAAGACACCGTAACAAATGAATATATTTTGGTATTTGACGAATTTAGTTCTGAAATTTTTGGAAAATGTGCAAATTGCAACCGATATAACACAGATTACGCTTTGTGTCAAACATGTGACCCTCTGAAAACAACAAAAGGATGGACAAGTGGAAATAAGGATGTTGATGATTGCATTAAAGAATTTCAACTTAAAGCCACATCTTATAAAGATGTAATCGAGTGGATCCCTTTTAATAGATTTGATAATATTCAAAAGATTGGCGAAGGGGGCTTGGCTCAGTGTTTTCATCAATGTGGTTAAATGGTAAAAGGATAATAATTTCATATGAAGAAGGTAAATACACACAATCACGTACACCATCGTGTATAGTTGCACTTAAGACATTACCTGGATCACAGGAGAATTTTTTAAAAGAAGTAAGTTGAGATTATTTACTGTATTTATTATATAGTATGGATAAATTATTAACATTATAAATTTTAATATTTAACAAGTTTAAAAGTTACATGCAATTTAGATTAGTGGGCAGTAATCTTGAGGTGTATGGAATAACTCAAAACACAACTAATAATGAATATTTGATGGTATTTCAATATGCTAATAAAGGAAGTCTTCACGAGTTCCTATTAATCAAATATTCGACAACTTAATTGGAAAAGTAAATTAAAACAACTTGTTGATATATCAGAAAATCTATTCAAACTACACGAAGCAGAATATATTCATGGAGATTTTCATAGTGGTAATATATTGCAAAACCAATATATCAATGGTGATTTAATATCTTATATCGCAGATCTAGGATTGTCTAGAAAGAAAGATGAATCTGATTTAGATGATAATATTTACGACGTTTTACCGTATGTTGCGCCAGAAGTGTTAACTGAACGATCATATACGCTATCATCAGATATTTATAGTTTTGGTATTATTATGACTGAAATTTCTACAGGAAAACCACCTCACTACAAAGTTGAATACGACGAGATATTAGCTATTAAAATATGTAATGGGTTACGTCCTGAGTTTGCTAATGGCACTCCTGATTGTTATATCCAATTAGCAAATAAATGTATGGATGCTAATCCTTCTAATAGACCAAATGCATCTGATATCTGTAAAAATTTGTCAGTTTGGCATTATATTATATATTATAGTGTTGCAGAAAACAAAAATGAATTAACAATATTGTATGCATTCAAAACTGCGGATGAAATTATTCCGACGTTATCAACCGAATTGCCAAATTATTCAAAAGATAAGCTTACAAGTAAACTGCTTAATTTTAAAAACCTTTCTGGGCCAATCAATTCTTTATCGGCAGAATTGTCGAAAATTTGCGGTTAATAATTATATCTATTTGATTCTTAATTAAAATGATAAAATATTTAACATTTTTAATTTTTTTTTTTTTTTAGGTTCTAGAAAGTGGGATTTTTCGATTTCTGATGACGATGTTTCCGTGTGTATTTAATGAATTTTGACTTACAAACATATATTAGATTGTTTATTGATTTATATCTTATTTTTTATAGCTAACAAAAGAAATAAAATATCATGAAATTACTTATTATTAATATTCTGTAAAAAACGTATATTTAGGTAATAATAACTTAATTTCGTTATTTTATCCGTGAACCTTCTGATAGAACACATCCTAAATTTATATTATAAATAATAATTTTATTTATATAAATAGATGTGGTCTTTATTTTTTATTCTTTTTATTTAAAAAAAATAATAAACTTGAAAAAATTAATAAAAGTGAGAATTAAAAATTCTCATTTGGTATCGCATGTTTATGTATAAATAAAGGTTATGTAAATGCTATAATTGAGTAGTCCTCCGGCTTTCAGATCTTTTTGACTACTGGGAGCAATCGCCTATGTTGCATGTAGTAATAAAGACTAGTATAGCGGAATGTTACTAATTACAGACACTATGATAAAATGATATACTTTAGAATTAGATAAATTTCAGATAAAAAAAATTATGTCTAAGAAAATGTTAATATTTTATATTTAATCTTTAGATCTTCTAAACTCTTATTAAATCTTTTAAAAACGAAGCTTTTTTTCCCATACTATATAAAGTGAGTATAGATATTATGGCGTATTTGCTATATCTTGTGACCCAGTAATCGAAATTGATGCTTTTCCATCATTCGGCTCATATCATATTATCGAAACGAATTAATAATCTCAATTTTGATCGCTGGATCACAAGATCGTTAAATAAAATAAACAAAAATTTTATTTTATTAACTCCACTAAAATTATTTCTGGATTTCTCGTTGATC
Source organism: Gigaspora rosea (assembly GCA_003550325.1). Taxonomy (NCBI): domain Eukaryota; kingdom Fungi; phylum Glomeromycota; class Glomeromycetes; order Diversisporales; family Gigasporaceae; genus Gigaspora; species Gigaspora rosea. Next base: position 285,164 of record QKWP01000133.1, on the reverse strand, counting down.
ATTGCTTTAATTGGGTATGTTTGTTTTGTTTTTTGTTTGATGATTCGTCCAAGCGCGCTCGTGAGCAGCCACCTTGCCTTTTTTTATTTAAAAAGGAAAGATCGCCATCTAATATTTTTATATAATATCTGATATATCAGAACTATCAGAACTATCGAACTATCAGAACTATCGAACTATCATAACTATCGAACTATCAGATCTGATATTGCCCCAAAAACTTTTTATCATACAGTGCGCGAATCCTTTAATCAGCGACTATAATACACAATCTTTAAAAGCTTATAAATAAAAAACTAAAGTAGTTATAAATCAAATCTCTTCATAGAATAATAAAATCAAACCTAAAGAACAAAGTTATGAAGCTATTGTTTTAAATTACTTAGTATTTAATAGAGTTTTTCTTGTTAAATTTAATCTAATTTATTAATTAATTTAAAAATTTGGCCGCTTTAATTTTGCCCAGAACTACTAATAATATTCTTAATTCTGCCCAAAATAATTAAATAAAAATATACTATAGTTAAATTTAATATTATAAAAATTCTAATTCTTCTCTCTTTTTCTTTTTTTTTCTTTTTTTTTCTTTTTCTCTCTTTCTTTCTTTTTTTTTTCTTTTTTCTTTCTCTTTTTCTCTCTCTCNTTCTTTTTTTTTCTTTTTTTTTCTTTTTCTCTCTTTCTTTCTTTTTTTTTTCTTTTTTCTTTCTCTTTTTCTCTCTCTCTCTTTCTTTCTCTCACCACACACACACACACATACACACACTCTCTCTCTTTCTTATATATTTCTAATTTAATATGGGCCGGTGCAAAAAGATTTGTACCTCAAATAGCTCTGATTAAAATATTTTTGTACAAATTAATTTTTAATTTTTTTAATTTAATATACTTATTAGGTTACCAGATTGATAAAAATAAAATTTTTTTATTATTTTATTGATAAAATAAAAAATTTATTAATAGTAACTTTTTTTTTTACTATATAATTTAATATAGTAATTTATATATACATGTATATAGTAAAAAAATCAAATTACCTTACTTTAAAGCTTAATTTCTTCACAACTAGTGATCCAATTTTGCTCAAATTTTAACCATATCTTTATCATATGCACAATAATGCACTTGCGAAGTATCAGCTCATAGAACTGCATATTGGTTGCGTAATTATTTAAAATATCTTTTTTTTAAAAAAATTGTTTTTTTCAAATACAGTAAATTGTACATGCTTAATTATCAAAATAAAACAATGTTAAAACAATAAAAATATTATAATAAGTTAGATTAAAACCTATTTTATTTGATACTAAAAAATTTTTAATAATTAATCAAGAAAAAAAATTTTTCCTTAGTGTCAAAATTATGAAATTTTTTGAGATACAAATCTTTCTGTACCGGCCCATATATACTTATATTAACCAATTATATTAGGTTATTTTTGTATAACATAGTTCCAAATTTGGCCACTTTATTTATGACTTGTTGATTTAAGGGTTCATGCACTATACTTCAGTTGTATTTATGCATTTTTTTCTTGATCTGATAATTTATTGTTTTGCCTATTTTTTTAATTATTAATTATTATTAACTTGTATTTTATTATCTTTTTTAACCAGTGATTGCTTTTTTGGCTGTCGTGTCTTGCTTGCCTTTGAAATATTATTCTTGGGTGTTTATTATCAGATTTTTGACTAATTGGTGGGTATGTATGTTATATTACACTTATTTCGTCATTTCATCACCTGTTAAATTTTATAGTGTTATAGAATAGGTTTTAATGTTGATAGAAATTAGTTGAAAATTAGAACTTAATAAGGAAATTTTGTAATAACTGTATTTAGTAATAGTGATATGTGAAATTGATGTGCAATGACACTCAATGACGCTTAGCGACGCTTAATGACGCTTAGCGATGCTTAATGACGCTTAGCGACGCTTAATGACGCTTAGTGACGCTTAA
>QKWP01000133.1:206910-279646 GCA_003550325.1 Gigaspora rosea | reverse complement strand
CCTCTCTTATTATTAATAAACTCTTGGGATTTCTAAGGAACAGACACCTTGGAATAGCCCTCTTGTTAAATTAATAAACTGTGTATTATCTCTTGCTGTTTTATACCGAACTGCCTTAGAGAAGTGTGTAGTTTCTTACAGACATAAAAGAAACTATACTTCCCTCTTGCACACCACTTCACGCCCAAAGTAAGGGATCTCAGGAGCCGTGTGATTGTTACTCTATCGGAATTAAAGAAGGCTTCCGGTACTGTAACAATAGTAATAATGCATATTATCAGTGTGTTCTTCTGTTGGTACAGTTGTTTGCAAATAATATCGCTGATGTATTGTTAGTTTTATGTAAAAAATTACCTTCTCGCGCTTGTAACTTTGTTCTTTTGATGGGTGACCATGTTTTGGTAATGTGTTTACAGATACCACAAAAGATTTACAGTTTGTTATCTGTTGATTTGAGGCATTGCAATGAATATTATTTGTTGTTAAAATATTTAATGGCTTGGCGCAAGGAGTTGTGCTTTTTTTATTAGTTAAAAATATACCTTTACTATATTGACGACTTACTATGTGGCTGAGAATGGTTTATAATATCAATTTTTGAGTAATATTTGTTATACTGTCTTTCTCATCCTTCTCATACGGCTGTGTATCTTTTACACTGCATTCAAATCAGGTTACATCGGCAAGAGTGTTGTGCTATTTAATTTAAAAGAGTCGTATCTGTTGCTGAAGCAGCTGCCAATAAAATAATCTTGAACAAAAATATCGTTTTGTTGCATGTTATTATTAGTTAGTTAATTAATACTTATAGGCAATCATTTCAACTTTTGTGCTATGCTAAATTACTTTTTTGGGAAAGCCTATAGAATTCTCATTTGAATTTGGAAATTAATTTTCTTTGATTTCATCTTTTTTAGTAATTTTGGATTTCACAAATTTCAGGTGAATGTATAATATATACTAGCATCACCCGGTGGAAAACTTGTTTATATCATAAATTTAATGTATTTTAATTAAGAATATAATTTTAATATTTCACTTGTTTAGTTTATTATATTTATTTGATAGGTCAATATAAATCAATTACACTTTAAACTTATACTGGCGTTCTGTAAGTATATAATAATAATAATTATATCTATACCACCTAATTCTGAGTTTGTCCGTTTAAACGTTTTTGATTGGCTGCAATTGATTTTGGAAACTTCTAAACAGAAATTTTGGAATCTTGGAAACTTCTAAACAGAAATGATTGTGGGAATTTGGGTCTGTGTACTTTAACGTTTTTGATTGGTCGTACCCGAAAAATGTGATCTAATGTGGAAAACTAACATAAATACGTAAGAAGATTATGACGATGATCACAGTAAGTACTTATATTATAGCTTTTAAGTAATTGTTATATCATTTTTTATAATTATATGATATCATATCATTTTTAACGCTCTTATTAATGCACTCTCAAAATTCGGGACCAAAAAAGACTATCAAATGTTTCATATAATGGTTTCGAGTTTGAGAACAAGTGCAAAAATAAGTGCAAGTGCAAAAACAAGCATGAGAATAAGAACAATTACAAAATTAAGTGCAAGTGCAAGAACAAGCAGATTAATTATCTACTAATTTCTTATTAATTATTATTATTAAAAACTACAATAAAGAAATCAAAGATTCACCCTGAACACTGATTGGTCTTTTATTCGTAATTGATTGGATAGCTCATAACACGTGCACTTATGTCATTCTGATGTAATCTATACACACGATTCATTGTGTAAAAGTGACGACGGGTAAGCTTACGTTTAAATATTATTAATTGGTCAACTTTAGAAAACGTGACCACTGTGCAGAAAAATTTATTTTTAGATACGGTTAATAATTACGACAGTGTTTTCTTTACCAATTTTGTTATAATTATAAATTAATTTTTTGTTGTTTTTATTGGCTACATCCAAGAACGTGACTAATTTGTGGAAAAATTTTTAGTAATCCTATAACGATTCCTATTTAAAACTGTATTTATTACGATATTTGTTATTATTGTGTTTTGTAATTTTTGATTTTATAGTTTTTACATTTCAGTCGGTCAGATATTTTCATCTAATATTAAGCCACACAAAGTTATTTTTTGGTTTGCTCTGTGAATTAATAAACTTTGGTCAGTTGGTCACTTTTTTTTTGTTTTTAATTTACTGTGAATTAAAATAAATAATGTTCACATCCAAGATTAGGCTACAAGATGTTAATATTTCATTTTGCATTACACAAAATCTGAAAATATCAGTAGTTAATCAATCGGTTTTTTTTTTTAATTTACTGTAAATTAATAGAATAATGTTCATATCCAAAATTAGACCACACAAAGGTGATTTTCTGTTTTGTATTACATGAATTTGAAAACTTTGGTCAGTCAATCGGTTTTTTTTTTAAATAATATTTACGCGAAGTTGATTTTTTGTTTTATTACAAGGGATCTAAAAACTTCAGTCAGTCAATCATTTTTTTTTTTACTTTATTGCAAATTTACTATAAATTAATAGAATAATGGTAACATTTAAAATTAGGGCTAATCAAAGTTGATTTTTCACTTTACGTTGCATGGAATTTGAAAACTTCGGTTGGTCAGATTTTTTTTTCTTTTTTTATTTTTTTATTATTTTTTATTTTATTTTATTTTTTTTTAATTTACAGTAAATTAATAAAATAATATACGCATCCAAATTAAGCTACACAAAGTTGATATTTCATTTTTGCATTATATGGAATCTGAAAACTTCAGTAGTTAGTCGATTGGTTTTTTTTTTGAACATATCTAAAATTAAGCCACGCAAAGTTGATTTTTTATTTAGTAATACATAAAACTTTGGTCAGTTTGTCGATTTTTTTTTTTATTTTACTGTAAATTAATAGAATAATCACAAAATTAGATCATTCAAAGTTGATTTTTAGTTTGCATTACATTAAAACTTAAAACTTCAGTAATTAGTCAATTTTTTTTTAATAATTTACTATAAATGATAGAATAATATTGACATCTAAAATTAAGCCGCACAAAATTGATTTTTTGTTTTTCGGTCAGTTGGTCGCCTTTGTTTTTTTTTTATTATTATTGTTTTAAATTTACTGTAAATTGAAAAATAATGATCACATTTAAAATTAGGGCTACGCGAAGTTGATTTTCACTTTACATTACATGGAATACAAAAACTTCGGTTGGTCAGATAAAAAACAAATAAGATAGGTGGCGCGAATGCACCACCTGTCGCACTAGTATATATGAATTCATACTTGTACAGTAAGCTTTATTTTATTTTTCTATAACATACTTTACACAGTACGGAATACAATAAGAAAAGCGCAAGTTGAACACTGCACGATAAAGAATTATTATATGCTATTATTGTTCCAAGTCATTTCTGAATTTACTTCAATTCTGAATTGAAACGTATTCTTTCTCGTTTCACAGATCATGAGACCATAGAATAACTACTTATTAATAATTACATTTATATTTGCAATGATCTTTTATATTTATATTTGCAATGATCTTTTCATTGATATTTATAAAGATAAATCTTTTATTGTTTTATTTTTTTATACACTTTATTGAGCAAGGATATGATTTCGTGACTCGTGAAATTCTTTAAAATGAATATCTAAACACTAAAAAATTCTGATCTTTAGTGTAACCCAAAATTCAAGCTAAACCTTAAAGGTTCTTTATATTGGCGTAGCAGAAGAACTACACATGCCTAAACAAGATAAGAATAACTTGGGGATGAAAGCTCGTTATGTCAAAAATTTTATGAAATAATCTGTGCTACTACTAGGCTGAGCATGACTGTCATGAAAAGACCTGGAAAAGATATATTTGTTTTTTTTAAAAAAAATTTAGTAATTATCCTCTTATTAGATTCGAGTTAGACAAAACACCCGACCAGATTCCTGCTGTTGCCAAAAACAAATACAGATGTGCTCTATGGGGGAATGCAAAAATTATTAATTATATTGTTAAATTATATATGAATATTTGAATGTATTCTTTTAATATATAAAAAGTTAGTATTTAATATTAGTAGTTTATTTTTATTCGTATTTATATATTATTTATTTTTTTAATTTTTATAATTTATTATTATTATTATTTTCACTTTTTTTTATTAATTATTAATGGATAATGGTTCTAAAATGGCAAATGACATTTTACAATTCACGAATAACACATGCTAATTAAAAATCAGCATAAATTCAGAAATGATGCAGAACATTATATAACACATGCCAATTGAGAATCAACATAAATTTAGAAATAATACAGAACATTATGACAATAAGGGGTTTCAGAATTAAAATTCGTAAATCTTATTTTGATAAAACAAGAAGACGTATTTATTATCAAATAAGAGATGTACAAATCTTATTTATTTTTAATTAAAATTCGAATACGCTTATTTATATGATCTTCATTATTTTATTGTTAATTGATACTGCTTCTAATATCGTTTTATCATTATTAACATTATTAAATAGTTTGTTGATCTGCATAATAAATAAAATTTACTTATTTCATCAAATAGGAGTCTCTAAATACTCACATTTCATTTTCCAATTTCAAAATTTTGATACACAAATTATAAGTTTTTTAAACCCTTTCTAGATCTCTTTGTCTGGCCACTAATAACATCTAACGAATTCGTAAGTTAGAAAAGAATGTACAAAGCATAAACTTCATGCATAAATCATTTTTTAATATTATCAATATAGAGTTACTTTATTTGATTAATGCATTATAATTTTACTGTTATCCTTTTATTTGAATAGAATTCGGTTATTAGATTTTGTTAAGGTTAAACCTTTCGAATAAAAGTTATCAGGTACGAGCACTAACTCCAATAAAATAATAACAATAATGATTAGCAAGTTATATTCAGTAAACAGGAAATACTACGTTTAATTTTCTGATTGGTTGATAGCATGATGGACGGACGTTTGTGCTTTAATATAATAAATTATTTTTGCTCTGCTCATACTCTGTTCATGCTCATGCTTTGCTCATGCTCTGCTTATGCTCTAGTGCTCAAAATTTTTTTTTGCTATAAAAAGCTGTGATGGCAAATGACAAGGTCATAAAAATTTTTATGAAAAAGACTATAAATGATATGTCATTTTAAAATAACAATTTCATTTATTATAAAAAAATTTTATACAGAACCATGGCAAAACAAGTCATAAAAAATATTTTTATAAATGACATTAAAATGACAAATAAATGACAGTATTACTATTATCAAAACATTACCAAAAAATAATTATCGATGATCATAAAATTCATTACATTCCTTCAAATCAGCTGAATTCGATACTATCTATATTAGAGTTATTCAACATTTCTAAATTGAACTTTCCTTATAAATGCAAAATAACTTCCAAAAGCGTAATTTCAAATTATAATCCTGGCCACTATTCAAACTATGCCCCTAGATATTATTTTGCATTTTTTTATAGTTTAACATCCATTTCTGGTTTAACGTAACTTAGTGTTTCAAATCGTTAGTTGAAAAACATACTAGTTGGCAACTTTTCAACTAATCAATTTAAAAAAAGTTAAACAACTAATCGATTTATTATCAACTGGCTCAATTACAATTAATTGCTAGTTATCAACTAGTTATCAACTAACTATAATTTATATTAATTAACTAAGATGATATTGCAGAAATCATAAGCATGGATTGGTAACTAATAATACTTCTCAGTTTGAGATGCATTTTTTTTATTTCAACTTTGCCAGTTTTTATTGTTTTTTATACCAACAGGTTATCCCCCAAAGCATAAAGGCATTAGCTTCATATATAATATGAATTACTCTGGGTACCAATTATAGAGTCAGTACTTTACAGTTGTCATTTTTCAATTTTCACTTATAGAAAAATGATTCTGGCGATTCTTGACTAGAGCTGCAGATATTAGAATATCAATGAACATATACTATGACGTTTGACGTGACATATATGACGTGACGTTTAATATGATTATATATAAATTTTATATGACGTGAAGAGTAACCTTCTAAATGTCTGCAGCTCTATTCTTGACGTAATAGATTAATAATAATAAACATAGTTCATATTTATTAATGATATAATAATTTAAGTAGTTCTTTTAGTGTCTCATGTTTCATTTTTTTCAATTATACTTAAATCGTTCTTTTTGTTTTATATCTATATTTGAATCGACCTTTTTTTAAATCACTACTAGATATTAGACCTACCATTAAATCATAGGTTAGATTTAACCTTTTTTTAATTAATTTTACAGTATATAATCTATTAAAGTAGAGCTTGGATTTATTATCTGTTTTCATATTCAATTTAACGAATATTCAACGGATTTTATTATTAACTTTAGTATACAAGTGTAGTGTTCCGCAGACCCGATCTGAGATCCAGATCTGATCTGAATCCGTACTCGTCGGATCCCAAAAATCAAGGATCCAGATTCGGTCTATCGGATCTGATCCATATAAAGACCCGAAAAGATCCGAAAAGATCCGATCCTTCATATGTAAAGAGTTCTTCAGATCCAGTTAGGATCCGGATCTGTATATTTAAACAATGATTTGAATCTATACTTGGACCCGATTTGAAATTTCAGATTAGATTCGGATCTTTAAAAATATCCGTCTGATCCAATCTGTGCGGAACACTATACAAGTGATAACATCCAAGTTCTATATTGTGGTTAAAATATTCTGCAAAATATAGGTAAACAATCTACGTCTTTTTTTCAAATTTCCATTACATAATAAATGAGATGTAAAATAGTGAAACTATTAAAGGAGGAAGAGCATATATGTTTAACCGATTTAACTCTAATAGTTACTAGGAGATAAGTTTCTGATTTACTCGAATAAAGGTCTCTTCAGCTCTACACTAGCTTATTTCCTTTATTTTCCTTAAGTAAAATCGGAGGGAACTTCTCTTTATTTGTCTTTCTCTTTATTGAAGTCAAATTCATTCATTTATATACATTTGAATTTAATATACGACACAATAATGTGTTATTTGCCACGGTAACTTACTGTTTAATGCTATGTGATTTTCAACAATGGTACTACTAAACTTAACACGTTGACGTGCTATCGAGAATGTTTATAATCTGTGCCCCTTAACACGCATATATGCTAACATGTAAATGTGTTATGATTTTACAAAAGGTTTACATGGATTGACTAACATTTAATGAATTATACAAAAATAGAAATGTAAGTTTTAAATAAAGAAAAGTAGATATACTGTATATTGTTGACCTATAAAAATTACACAAAAACGGGCATAACTCTCGATCCAGTGATTAGAATTCGATGAAACAACCACCATTCGACTCAGCTCAATGAGACGGTTCGAATGAGCTATAGATCATCCCTGTACGACTATTGGTTACCAAGATCGGAACCAATAGATGATCAAGTATCAGATCTACAATTCGATTGGCTAGGCGATCTACTGCGCGCCAAAACGCATATATGGCATTTATAAAACATGTCATATTTATAGCATATATACTCTATATTTTATTTATAACACATATATCATTTATTTCATATATTACATTTATATCATTTATACTATATATTTTATTAGTAATAGATATAGCATTTATTGCACATGTAATAGATATAGTCCGTTACATTTGTGAAAAACAAAAATGTATAAAAGCGGCTGATGTGGACCCCAAGTTCAACATCGAGTCTTCATACTCTTTCACTAATAAAAACAACTATTAACTACACAAATTAAACAATTATTAGTATCCTCATATACTTCTAATTGTAGCCTCTTTCGTAATTGCAAATTACCTTAAATCTTCTTTGTTAAGTTTTATTAAAAAACGCCTTCTGACTTAGATATATCATAGTAACAAAGTGAGGTTACACAAAGTGTTCACTGTCTAAGATCGCTCTAGTTACCTAATATCTTTGAAGAAGTGGATATAGGATAACAATATACAAATTTCGGGGTAAACTAATCTGAAAATTCGGATCTCAAATGCCAATAGTATCAAATGAAGATGACAGTCATGTGAGTATGCGGAGAATCAAAATAGTTGAATCAAGCAACCATTCTAACAGCTCTTTATGATTAGTGTCAAATAATCATTCTAACAGCTCTTTATGATTAGTATTAAATAATTATTCTAACAGCTCTTTATGATTAGTGTTAAATAATTATTCTAACAGCTCTTTATGATTAGTGTTAAATCTATCTATATTATAAAAGTTATAAAGTGTCCATCTGCTTAAAGCAATCTGATTGGTCAATTTGGGTCCCGTGATCAGGATCGTCATCAGGTGATTTATGCATAATAATGTCATCGTGATTAATTACCATTGCAACTAATCTATATCTATCTTCTAAATTCGTAACCAATCGCATACGTAACCAAGTTCAGAAGTAATAACATACTGTGTTCTTGCTCATTTCAACAAAGTTCATTTACCCTAGATAGACAAGAATTGTTTATTTATCTTTCACTTTTAACTAATTTTGTTGGCTAATTTTGGATCTGTTGATCTTATTAAACTCCTAAAAAGGAAACAGACTATAACTTAGTGCTAATTGTTCATTTTGAACTTCTAAAAAAGAAATATCAATTATGATGTCAAGAAAAGTTTCTTAATTTAATCTATTACTTGCCAATTAATTTAAAAAATAAACTTGAAAGTATACAACCACATTTCTCTTTGCAGCACTCAAATTATTTTTATTTTCACCTCTAATTATTTTAATTAAAAAAGATGACATATTACCTTTTCTTATTCATTTTATTTTTTATTCCAATTAACTATTTATCAATATCGTTGTTGATAATTTTACAATCATTTTGCCACGTGTTCATGACATATCAAATTACTATGGAGATGAAACAATTTGGCCCAAAGATTTAAGAAATATTATAGATATGCAGATTGTCTTTAAGAGTTAAAATTATTTAGCTGCACAAAAATTTCTTTATACTGTTAGTTTAAGCCAAATGGTATTAAACCTAAATGAGTTAAACTATTAGGCGCATTAAACAATTAATTGTTAAAAAAAAAACTTTTTTTCTAGGTGGTTTCAAATTTTGATTGTAAAATATATATATAATTAAAATTAAATAATAAAATGATCTAAAAAAAAATACGAATAAAAAATTAATTTAAGCACGAACATTTGGACGCGCCTAACTACTAGTAATTCTTTTAACAGCTCATTATAGTTAGCTGTTAGTATTAAATAATCATTCTAACAACTTTTGATGATTAGTGTTAAATAATCATTCTAATAGTTTTTTATAATTAATGTCAAATAATCATTCTAGTAGCTCTTTATAGTTAGCGATAAATAACCATTCTAAAACTCCTTATGGTTTATGTTAAATAATCATCTCTAACGGCTCTTTATTGTTGCTATTCTAACAAGCTCTTTCGGATAAGCATTTAGTGTTTGAATTAGAATGGTTCATGATTCGTGAGACATTTGATCAAATATTATAGTCTTTATCAACAAACGGTGATGTTTAATTGATAGATATCACTATAATGAGCTTTTAAATTATATTTTCAAAATTCTTCATATCAATGCAAATATCAATGTGATTATTAATAATTATTATATAAACTATAAATGACAAGTATAGTCATAAAAAAGATAAATGATTTTTTTATGACAAAAATGACTTGTCATATGACAAGCTGTTATTTATTTTTAAATGACAATATGCTATCACTGATAGAACAATTAATGTATATATGAAGTGAGTCAGTAGAAAAGAAATGAATATTTTTAGTAAAATTTTTTTAATTTTTAAATTAAAATATCTTAACAACTATTTAATCAAATTTGCTAAAAAAATTTATTTTAATCTTGAAATTATATAGAATTAAAATAAAAAAAAATTATTAAATTTATTAAAATAGTTGCTAAGATATTTAAGCTTAAAATTATAAAAACTTTTACTTAGAAAAAATTTGTCCTTTTTCTATTGACTCACCCCCATATAATAAAATTTCAAAAAAAATTAAAAGGGAAGATACTTATTGTAGTTTGCATAATTTTGTGGTCCCTATGATTAATTAAATGATTGTGATTGTGATTGTGATTGCTATGTAGCTTTGACCCAGGTTATGACCCATTGAGGGTCATAACCTAAATTATTTGCATTAAGATATAGCAAATTAGCAATCTTGTTAGTTGTAAAAAAAATCTACAAGTCATTCACGTCTGCAGTATGTTACCAAAGTTGTTAGCTTGTATTAAAATTAGGTTATTTAAATTTGATTTTTCATTTTGCTTATATTAAATCTAAAAACATAGGTTAGTCACATTGGGATTATTATAATTTCTATATTGTCAAACCCCACAAAAGTCACGTTATAAGAGTATAAATTGATCCTGATTTTCTTTTTACATTATTACTCTATACAATTATTATTTTTAGTTGTTTATTGTAAGCCCAATATGTATATTTAGTAATATATAGTGTACTCCCATAAATCATACTGTAAATTTTTAATAGTACTGTAAGAAATGAATTACCTGTTCCTGACTCAATTTGACAATCTGAGATACTTAGGATATCAGGGATACTAAATATATCTAAGACATTAAATATATCAAAGATATATATATATATTTTTTTTTATTCTTAGACAAATCTCGCCAGAGCATTATTTGTACAGAAAAAGTAAACTATTTCTATATATAAAAGCTACAAAAGTAGAAAATCACGCCTGACATCAACCGGTTGCCTTGTAGCACCTAATTGCGAGTTGTCGCACCAATTTATGGATAAATCGGAGAGTCTTGTCAAATTTGTTTAAGACCCGGCCCAAATGGAATTTCACCACTTTGGATATAACTTTTAACCCCTACTTGCCACAAACTATCAGCAGTACAGCTTTTTTCTTCAATACCCTTTTTACTATTATTGAGTACCAAAGCACTCTTTTCTAAATACACTACACTTGAACTTGTGTTGGTGTTGTTGACACTTGTCTTTCCTTTTCCAGCACTTTTAACTTTTCCTATAGATGTGTGTTTCTTCTTGGCCTTCCTTCTTTTCTCCTTAATAGTGATGCCTTCTTCTTTTTCCCAAAGTCCAATAAGCCGACACTGTTCTTTCCATATAGATTCATAAAAACCATTTTATACTATTGAGATGAAATTCTGTATGAGTGTCTTGGCTATATTTGCTAAGGTAAGCCAAAATGTAAGTTGTTCCAAAAGCTTGTTAGGTACTAGACCTTTTATATAACTTTGACGTAGTTCTATGATTTCTTGCTTATGCGAACCTACTACCAGTTGGAAGTAACTTACTAGTGGAAGCAAAAACTGGTCTGTGCTACTCAATTTGGACCATGTAACCCTAGCTGCTACTTTAGTAATGTTTATCCAGCTCCATTTATAATAAGTACAATCTGCCAAATGGTCTTGCGTTTCTGTCGCTTTTACTTTGTAGCATATGCACTCATTGCTTGTGTATAACAATGGTCTGCGTTTCTTTAATTCATCCAGGACTGGCAATTTGTTAGCAAGGCACTTGATTTGGGTGGCAAGCCGTTTACTTTGAAAGAGTGATATACAGTGAATGCTATTTTGTTTTTTCTATAAATCCCAAAAACTTCACCAATCATAGTTTGTTTGATTAAGATCTGGCTCAATAGCCATAATCACACTGGAAATTCTCTATCTGGCGGCCGTTTGCCATGTTAGTAATGCTTTAATAAATGAGTGTGTAGGCTTTTCTACAAGACAACCTTGCCACAAAAGAGGGACCTGTACCCTCGAATTGCAGTTTCTTAGAATATTTGTCGAGGAAGGAAGATGTAGAGCAAGCTTAGCCAGTGCATTTGCCTTGTCATTCCATATATTACCACTGTGGCTATTGATCTTTTCGAGCGTTAGCTTGATCTTCTTGAAATAGATTACATCTATAATTACTGATGTAATTAGGTAATTTTTCTCTTTAAGCTATTTACTTGGTGTATTGGATATTTCTCTTTTGTTGATACTTGCTAACGCAGCTGCACTGTCTGAAATGATTGTTATTGTTGAATTGTTAGGAGCTGTAATGAGAGCTAACCAAATTGCAACAAGTTCTGCCTTGGTTGATAAGGGCCAATTTTCTACTTTAACATATTCTTCTGCAATTAATTTTTCCCTGCTGTCATCTACCTGAACCCAACTAGCACCCATCTTTGTACCTATATTATCCGTCACCAAGGAACCATCTGTATAAAAAACTAAACTAGATAAGTTATTTCTAATATTATGCAAAATATAAGAATTTAATTTCTCTTCTAAATTACTATCTAATCTATAATTACATAAGAAATCAGACTCTGGCTAGTTCAAAATAAGTACTCTTTCTATTTTAGATTCTAAAGAGAAATTTCTATTTTTTTGTCTACTATGCTGATACTGCTCTAAACTAAGTGGTAGGAATTTGGTATTTACAATTTTTGGGATTAATACCAAGGATTCCTTTTTATTAAAATGTCTATAGCAGGAATTGGCATCTGTATTTGTTGAGAGGGTACAACCTTTGCAGGGTTGTAGCTTTAGATGTTCTACGTAGTTATCTTGATCTTCAATTTGCCAATGCTCTGCTACTAGTCTTACTTTACTCTTCTTGGATACTCTGTAGATTTTTTTAGAGCTATTTTCCATGGTACTAGTAAAAAACTAGTCCTTTTTCCTATTGTCATCTGAGATCAGTCATTTAGGCATAATCAAAGCTATCTGATTTGGGCAATTTATAATGAATTTATTTTTGAGCTGCCTATTAGCATCATTCTTGAGGAGCTTCTTCTCTAGGCTAACAAACCAATTTACCTTATGGCCCTTGTCTGAGCTACCTTTGAGGAGTTTAAGTTGTCTCTAGGTTATCATTCTTTAACCATCTCTAGAAATCAGCTGATTAACGAAAAACAGATTTGACTCTTTAAGAGCTTGGCATGTTTTCGCAAAATTCTTAATACCTAACATGCTTCTAAATGTTTTTCCTATACTATGTAGTATCCAAGGCTCCTGAAGTGACTGGCATGTTAGACCAAGTTTTTTGCTTTTAGAAAGGTCAAACCCGTCAAATTGAATTTTCTTAGACTATTCCAGTTCCCGTTTTGCCAAAATTTTTGGTCGATGCTTGCTAGGATAATTTCTTGTTTTAGTCTCAACAAGGCAAAGTCCCCATCAGGGCTGTTGCTATTTAACCTGTTATGCAAGTCCGAGATTTGTTTGGAGGTAATCTCATGTATTAATGATTTACAGTTTGCTAACTTTGTGTGTTCAATGATATAATTTCCAGCAGTTATTGGGATTTCCATCTTGTTCTTAAAGAGCATTACAAAGGAATTGTGGATATGGTAAAGTTCTTGGTTAGAAAGACGTGAGAACTGAAGTAAGTAACTTAGTTTTGGAATAATATATATGTTATTCAGATACGCAAGCTGTGCTACTGTTAACTTCTTTCCTACAAGAGCCTTGGTTGCTTGTATAACTATTAACTTGGCTTTGTTTTTAATTAGTTTTTCATTAAATTTTGTGTTTATCCAGGTTCCAAGAAATCTTACAATTTGCTCTTTACATTCTGCTTTAATTAGCTCCTTTGCAATTACTACCGTTTGCTGCTGTGATTTACACTTTGAATTGAAAACTAGTAGTTTGGTTTTCTTTCCATTAATCGTAATATGGTTCATAGCATAAAAATCCTCTGCTATTCTGATTATTTCTTGCATCTGCTCCTTGCTACTTGCTATCCAGGTAGTATCATCTGTGTAGGCGATTGCTGCTTGTCTTGTGAATAAATTGACTATGTTGCCTGAGCAGAGATCTGTGGGAACCGACAAATGGAGGGAATAACCTAGGGCCTGGTCATTTGTATTCTAAAGAGCAGTGGATTATAAAAGACTCGTCACAGAAGTGGCGAGATCACCTCTCCTTGTTCTATACCCACTGAGGCAATAATTTCACTAGATGTGCCATAGTGTGTAATAACCTTCGCTCTTCTTTGATCAAACAAGTTTAGGATAAATGATCTTGAGCATTGGAAGTGGAACTGAATCAAAAGCTTTTCTCATGTCTTGAAAGACTAACCAAAGCTCTTTTCTGTTTTCTTTAGCATCTTTTATTATCGAGTTTAGTATACTAATAGGTTTTGCTATTAAATCACCTGGGAGACCAGCAAAATTGGGTCCTGAGAGTATGTTTTTGTTTCTGAAAATGATTGCTAGTCTTTGTACCATAATTCTAGTGACACACTTACGAAAAGTCTCTAGCAATACTATCGGACAAATACTGTTTAGAGATAAGTCCCATACATCTTCTTTGGGAATCAGAAATATTTGGGCAATCTTCCACTTTGTAGGTATAAGACCTGAGCCAAGACAGATACTTGCAAAGCTTATAAACGATTCATGCATTTTTTTGCTTGCATTTTTAATTAAGAGATAGCCAATACCCGATATCCCTGGCGCAGTTTTGTTCTTGAGATTTGATAGCATTGTGAACCATTCCTCCATTGTTATGGCCATTAATAGTGTCTCATACCATTCATCCTTAATTTCTTCTTTGGGTGCGTAGATTTGCTTTCATTTCTTGGAAACTTTCTTATCAGAAGTGTTTCTATTTTGATACTGTGCTTGAAAATATTGTTGGGCTTTGCACATAACTTCTACTGGATCCAATATCAAAACTGACTGACCATTTTCACTTTCTAGGATACGGTCTAATTTAATACTTCTAAAGGGTTTGTCAAGGAGATTTCTAAGCATTCTTCCTTGATCATTTTGTATCATTTTGCATCTGAGATCAGTATATATTTGGATATCATTCAGCTTCTTTTTTTCCCTTTCTAGATCCTAGCGTCTAAAAAGCACACGGCACCATCCTTTAAGATCATATAACTATTCCTTGTCCAAGGTACCTGAAAGAGCTTGAATCCGAGTATCCAGTTTGGTATTAACTTCCAAAATAATTTGGTTAGATTCCCTTAAAGTTCTGCTATCAATTAATTTGCTTGTTTTAAGCATCTTCACTAGTTTTCTATGTAATTTGCTTATTTGTATTGTACTTATATGTAGAATCGATCTTTTTTTATCCTTTTTGCTTCTATGTCCACACTTATATTTAGGTTGAGTTCCCTTGGGATTCCCATACTTTATCTATATCTATTTGAGTTGTGATACTTGCTTCACCTGAGTCTGACTCTAACATTTTTATGCTATTTCTTTTGGATAAGAAGCTGTGAAGATCTTTCTAGTAATGTTCCCAGTTCTCTTTACTTGCTTTCTCATATTCAAAAACTCGTTTGTCTTGTTTTTTATGATTCGAGGCTGGTAGATTATTTGAGATCAATCCATGCACGTTGAAGCTTGCTGCTGCTAGATTGTGATTACTTCCAGTGCATATATCCATATATGAAATATGTGCATCTTCGAAGAAATCTAAAAGGTTTTCTGAGAACCAAATCTGGTCAATTCTTGAGCTTGACCTTCCGTTAGACCAGGTAAATTCTTTCTTACTAGGGTTAGCTAGTCTGTAAGAGTTAAAGAAATCCTGCCTTTGCATCCATTTGTGGAGTGGAAATTTTTTGCTATACTGAGGCTCTGATTGTGACGATTTGTCTAAGTCCAGATCTGGAATATGGTTGAAGTCACCAAGTATAATGAAGTATGAATTTATGGATTATTCATATACTTGGCAACAATTTTTTGTTGAATGCACTTATTTGTTTCTTGATCATTAGGTGGAATGTAAACCATAATAATAGTAAGTTCGCAATTTTTAAGGTAGAATTTTGCTTCTATCACGTATTTATTCCATCGATCAATTTTACCAAGATACTTCTGCCATTGCTTATCGATCAGAAGACTTACCCCGAGCCTTTCTTTTTTTCCTGATTTGCATTTGCCCAAAAACTTATGAAATTCCCATCCCGCGGGGTTAGAAAGTAGCCCTCCTTGCTACTGATATTACTTTCCGCCAGACCTAATATATTAATTCTATCTTCTACAGCCCATTCCAATAATGTACAAAGTTTTTGGTTGTTTCGCTTTAGACCATTAAGATCAGTGATGGCAATTTAATCGGCCAAAGAAAATTTAATTGGCCATCGGCCAATATATAGTTATTTGGCCAAAATGGCCAAAATTTTGCGGCCAAAGTTGAATGTCAATTGGCCAGGCCAATAAAAATTATTTGGCCAATATGGCCGTTGGCCAATAGCCAAATGGCCAAACGGCCAAGTGGCCAAATTTCTCTGTATAGTAATAAAAAAGAAATGTATATAAAAATACTGTATTATATGCATACTAATGTTAATATATATTACATATACGTACTGGTTTTGTTTAAAGCCACACTATTAACTATAAGAACCAATATTCTTGAATTGTATTTATTGTATATTACCTTCCCAAAAAAAGTTAATTAACACTATAGTTATCTATTTTCATGTGCTATTACTAAAGTTGCGATAAAGAAATTGACGAACTATTGGAATTAATAAAACTTATAGAACGGATCGATATTTAACTATACGTGAAAGAATAATTAAATCTAACGATTCTTTTCAAGTTCTTTTTTAATTATAATAGTTTGCTTGAAAGTTCGTTTTGAAAGCATATTAATATATAAGATAACTTAAGTAATAATTGTTAAGCTATATAAAAAAAAATCTAGCGAAAGTTAATAAATTATATAAAAAATAATTTAAGTGAAGGTTTAATAACTTATATAAAAATAATTTAAGTGAAAGTTTAATAAACTATATAAAAATAATTTAAGCGAAGGTTTAAAAAGTTATATAAAAGTATAATTTGAACAAAGGTTTAATAAGTAATTTGAGCAAAGGTTTAATAAACAAAGGTTTAGTAAGTTATATAGAAAAATTACTTAAGTGAAGATTTAACCAATCAAATTACTAGTTTTATTTGGCCGTTTCGGCCAAAAATGAAATTTATATTTTTGGCCTTTTGGCCTCGGCCAATGGCCGCGGCCATTGGCCGGCCAAATAACCAAGTGACATCACTGATTAAGATTGTGACATGCTATTTTGAGACTAACGTCTTGATAACTAGAAATATTATTAAAATTATTATGATTATTGTATATTGAGTGTTTGCTCTGTATATTACTTATTTTAGTGTTAGTGTTCCTGCTTTGTATACCATAATGATATGATGCGTTTTTGATAAGATTGCTTGCAGGTAGCTTTGTCTCATCCATGTCCATTGATTCAACTGAGGCACCCATTAGGAGCGTGGAGGCACCTCACTTCGTGATATTTCTAAACGGTTTAATCTTTTCAAAATTTCTTGCAGTAGGTCAGTTTGGCTAATATTTTCTTTATCTATATGCTTTGGTTCGAAGCCAAAATTGAATGACTTGCTGGGTTTTGAACGATCTTTAGAACTAGATCGCGGGCCTGGCTGAGGTCTTTTTCCTCCTGTGGAAGTAGAAAAGCCCTGTTTTTTGACTCTCATTTTCTATTGAGTGCTTGAACCGATATTGGTTTTGTCTGATAGACTTCCTCTTAGTGTATTCTTTTTGTCATATAGATTATAGTGCTTTCTTGTGCCCATTGCGATCACAGCTTTGCTCCATACTAATTTCGTGTTATAACAGTATAACGTAGAATTAATACTATTTTCTAAGTTTGCTTGGAAGCTAAAGTATAACCAGGCTATACTACTTTGGTTATTGTTACTATTTAAGGGTATATGAAGTGTTTTCACTTTATGTGTTTTAAGTTGACGAAGGAGCGCTGTTTCTGGTGTATGATTTGGAATGTTTTAATTTTAGCTTTGAATCTATTCCTTTCAATTAGCATTTCTTTATTAAAAAGCCCCAGAGTTATTTTACATAATCTACCGGCATCGTAATAAATTGACCAACAATTTTCTAAAATTGCTTTTTCCTTTTCACTTCTGTATTCCAGTTTAATGTATGCTGCTTTCGTATTTTTATTTTCCTGCCATTCAATAATGCTAGTACGTCCATATCTGTTTAAGCATCTTCTTATCTGACCAATTCTAGCTTCTTTGGGTAAGTCCCAAAGAGTAATAAATTGGATAGGCTTTATTTTGCTTTTGAAACCTAATGCGGGCTTTTGGAAAACCTCTATTTCATCTCTGGTCAACGCCCATTGGGAGCTATAAATATCTTCTTGTCTTGTCTTTATTGTAGAATGTTCATCCTTAAGTAGTACAATAGAAACCTCCATATTCTGTTGGGTTGTAACTGTGGTATCTTCTTTTGGGCATTTAGAGTTTTGAATAATACTTTCTGTGAGAGTCAGAGCCTGTTTGTTTGCTTCCTCCTGTGATAAATCTGGGTCTCTCTTCCTTTTACTGATAGCAGTTTCGCTCATGTTGCTGCTAAGTGCTTCTTGTATTATAAGCGTAACGTAGTCCATAGTACCACATTCTTTTAGGGATAATGTTTCTTTCGTATTCAGATAAGTTTGTACTTTATTATGTGTTGAAGTAGAGGCTTCTTTAGGTTTCTCTTTTGGTTCTGATTCTCTTTCGTTGTCTTTTTTGTCCTTTAGTAAAACTTTATTCTTCCCTTTATTTGTTGGTGTATCTTTTTTAACTTCTTCAGACACAGATACTTCTTCTCTTTCCTCTATCTTCCTATTTTCTTTTAGTGACACGATAAAGCTTTCTATTTGATCTAACAACTCACAATTGCCATAATCAATAGTACCGGATTCTGACAAAACAATCGCTAACTGCCTACTAAATTCTTTTTTCTCCTTTAGTTGAACTATCTCTGGAATTTTATTTCTTGTATTACACATTTTACTATATGAACCATTTTTAGATTGTGTCCAGTCGTATATTTCTATTGTATTTCTAATAATATGTACTGTTGCTAGATTTGCAATTTCTAAGAAATCTGCGACTACTCTATCTTTTGCAAAATAAGCTGTTTCGTGTTTCTAGCAACGATACTATTTCCTTATCCCGTTTGCTAAATAGACCTTTAAACTCTTCGAGATATTATATAGAATTTTTTTACTTGCTTTAGTTTCCTGTTGTATTTGTGTTCTATTTGTTTATTTGTTTTGCTGACCTTTGTTTATTCCAAATACGTGACTGGTGTATGTTTTTGTCCAAATTTGTAATGTGTTAATTTATATTTGTTGTTGTTTTTCTGTTTGTTTGCTTTGGTATTGTTTACGCATTGATCGATCAGAAATTTTCAGGGTCAGAGCCAAATTCCCAAAATTTCTAAAATTTTCTAAAATTTTTCCGTAAAAGTGTGTAATTCTCTAGGCACACTGTCTTTGCTAATTTTTTTCTAGTAAACTACTAGTATTTTTGTGTTTGCTCTTCTTTTTATTAGAAGCTTTTGAATAGTTTTTTAATAAAAATTTAGTGTATTTGTGAGTTTTTGTTTTGACCGATTTTTGGAAAAAGGATCAGCGGAAAGAGTTGAAATTAAAAATTGAATATATCAAAGATATTAAAGATATCAACGATATTAAAAATCTTAAAGATATCAAAGATATCGAATATATTGAATATATTTAGGGCAGTGATGGCAATTTAATCGGCCAAAGAAAATTTAATTGGCCATCGGCCAATATATAATTATTTGGCCAAAATGGCCAAAATTTTGTAGCCAAAGTTGAATGTCAATTGGCCAGGCCAATAAAAATTATTTGGTCGATATGGCCATTGGCCAATGGTCAAATGGCCAAACGGCCAAGTGGCCAAATTTCTCTGTATAGTAATAAAAAAGAAATGTATGCATACTAATGTTAATATATATTATATATACGTACTGGTTTTGTTTAACGCCATACTATTAACTATAAGAACCAATATTCTTGAATTGTATTTATTGTATATTACCTTCCCAAAAAAAGTTAATTAACACTATAGTTATCTATTTTCATGTACTATTACTAAAGTTGTGATAAAGAAATTGACGAACTATTGGAATTAATAAAACTTATAGAACAGATCGATATTCAACTATACGTGAAAGAATAATTAAATTTAACGATTCTTTTCAAGTTCTTTTTTAATTATAATAGTTTGCTTGAAAGTTCATTTTGAAAGCATATTAATATATAAGATAACTTAAGTAATAATTGTTAAGCTATATAAAAAAAAATCTAGCGAAAGTTAATAAATTATATAAAAAATAATTTAAGTGAAGGTTTAATAACTTATATAAAAATAATTTAAGTGAAAGTTTAATAAACTATATAAAAAATAATTTAAACAAAGGTTTAAAAAGTTATATAAAAGTATAATTTGAACAAAGGTTTAATAAGTAATTTGAGCAAAAGTTTAATAAACAAAGGTTTAGTAAGTTAGATAGAAAAATTACTTAAGTGAAGATTTAACCAATCAAATTACTAGTTTTATTTGGCCATTTCGGCCAAAAATGAAATTTATATTTTTGGCCTTTTGGTCTTGACCAATGGCCGCGGCCATTGGCCAGCCAAATAACCAAGTAACATCACTGATTTAGGGAATTGCTATTCGCACCATGGATTTTTGCTATTCGCACCATGGGTACACAAGATTTTCTATTTTTAGAATTTATGCACTTGTGTTACACAAAGGCCCAGTGCATTGTTTTTGCAAAATAATTTTTGGTTATACTCAGCTTATGTTATATAATGTTACACAAATCTAATTTTGGTAACCTAACCTTGTCGGCCAGCATTAAGCTTAATGCTGGTGGGCACTATCATGATAATGCCCCAAGAGTGGTTAGACATAATTCCGGCCTACCCTAACCCTAAATCTAGCCAATTACTGTACATACTATCGAACAATTAATTTTTAGGGCCTAGATTTAGGGTTAGAGTGGGCCGGAATTATATCTAACCCCACTGAGGTATTATCATGATAGTGCCCACCAGTATTAAGCTTAATGCTGGCTGACCCAGGGTTAGGTTACCAAAATTAGACTTGTGTAACGTTTTACAACATTAGTAGCGTGTAACCAAAAATTATTTTTGCAAAAACAATTCACTGAGCCTTTGTGTAATATAAGTGCATATATTAGTTTGAATTCTAAAAATAGTAATTCTTGTGTAACCATGTTGTGAATATCAAAAATCCATGGTGCGAATAGCAATTCCCTATATTTAATATATTGAGTCTAGAAAACCTGTTGCGACCTTGGAAGGTTAATAGCATTAGCAATGGGACACAGTAATATGAAAAGTATAAATCTGATGTCTTTTTGGTCTTCAAAAAGGAAAGACTCAATATTAATGTTCGAAATAAGTAAAAAGTACGAAGTTTGAGACAGATAGAATTTAATGTAGTAAAGTAGTAATCTTCAAAATTAGAGTAGAAGTGTTGTTGTTAATAATTTCCTAACATATGATTAAATAAACTGTTATGTTATAAACTGATAATCTACCAATACGTGATATTGTATTAAATTCCAAAATCCTGCAACCTCATATTAGAACCTCGTAACCTAATCTAGAGCTCTATTTTGATTCTAATTACTCGGACCAAGTTAATTCATGCCTCAATCGTTGCCTTTCATCATTATTAGGATTGAGTTAGAGTAGTTTTAGTTGGTATTAGTAATGTAAAGTTAATATATTTATAGGGAGAGTACATTAGGACCCCGAAATATACATAGATAGGTTAGGTATGAGTTTGCTTATTTTTGAGGTTTTTTATATAGATCTTTTCTATTTATAGTAATTTTTGCTTATTTTTGAAGTTTTTTCTGCAAATAATTCCTTTTTTAATAACCCTATAATTAACCTGATCTATCTATATATATTTCAGGGTCCTGGTACATCACGTATCCTCACAACATGCCAAAATTAGACTTTCCATGTGCCTATTGCATAATTGTGACTAAAACAAGCTAAAATATATATATAGTACAGCGCCTCTCTAATCTGAACCTCTCTAAACTGAATACTATTAAACTCTCTCTAAACCGAACAAAATCTCCTAGAACATTAGTAAATTTTATTATAAAGTTCAGATAAGCCATATATAACTTTTTGAAAACTGAACTTTTTCAAATTTTTATATAGTAAAAAAAAGCAGTCCCAGCAGTTCAGATTAGAGAGAGTTGACTATATATATAATTAAATAGGAAAATTAATGTAACTATAGCGAGATTGTGACTAATGTGAATATGACTATTGCAGGGTTATACTATAATAAGTTTACTATTATAAACCTTATTATTCTAGTAATACACAAGATGTAACTTGCTATCACATATTACTAATATTATTTATGTCCCAGATTGTCTAAGATACAAAGTTTATATAACAAATGGAAGTCAATTTTTTAAAAAACAAATCAATAAAAACTGGGTAAATAAGGATTAATTTTTCACATTTCAATTTATATGCATTGATTATTAATTATATAATTCTTAGCATAAATCAATTGTAAATTATGATAAAATTATAATACAAAATTATATATCGCAATAATTACAGATTTAAACTTTACATTATAATTCTAAATTTTTCCATGTTCTGCTTGAATCATGTTTTGATTTTATATTCTGTTTTTGGTCATACTGTCAAATTTGGTTTAGGATTTTCAAAAACTAAATAGAGTCATTAACTCTAACAATGTGTAGTATATTCAATATTAAATTTCTTATGACAAGTGATTTGAACCATTTTTTTTTACATATGCAAAAAGTTTGGTAAAAATATAAGAAACACTTATGATAGGCAATAATTTTATAATATTAGACTGCAAAATAGTAACATGGATGGCTTAAGCATATGAATATCATTTTGGGTATAATAGAGCATGAGAATGACTATCTAAATAAAGTCAAATAAACCTGTTGGATTAAAAAGCCCACTGCAAAAACATAGTAGAGACTGCATAATAGATGAAAAAGTAAAAATAAGCATAGCCTTTGTAGTGTAAAGGTAGTATAACAAAGTATATATAGTAACAATAAGTAAACATCACTGGTCGAAATATTTTAATATGATAGGCCGATATAAAAAAGATTATAGGTGATATGTAACAAAACAAACATTATAAAATCAGATAAAATATATTCAACTAATAATATAACCATATAAATATCTGCCATCTGATATCTTGTTGGCATATTAATTTTTTAAAATATAAACCAAAAAAAAGGCTAATATCATTAAAGTTGATATTACTACTTAAATATCAGCTTACGATATAAACCAATATTCTATTGAACAACTACATTATAAGAAGATATAATACTGAGTAGTTAAACTGCTAATTATAATCAAAATTTATGCTGATATTTTATTATTTACTTTGATATATAATGATAAATTAGTGATATTATATACTTCTTAATGATATATTACCAATTTTATTAATTTATTTTTTTAAACTAAATTTAAGTCGATATTTGGTTGAATGATTTATTTTTATATTTTAATATATTTCTGATTACACACATTAATAGAAGATATTTTACTAATTTTATTAATTATCTCTATTAATCTTTAATTTAGACAAATAGCAATGATATATACTAATATTTATAATATTATATATTATACAAAGATATTTAACCGATTTTATTAATTTATTTTTTTAAACTAAATTTAAGTCGATATTTGGTTGAATGATTTATTTTTATATTTTAATATATTTCTGATTACACACATTAATAGAAGATATTTTACTAATTTTATTAATTAATTTTTAATTTGGACAATACATTATGATATATACTGATAGGTTTATTATTTTATATATTGTGTGAAGATATTTAACAGATTCTATTAATTTATTTTTTTAAACTAATTTTAAGCTGACATTTGGTTGATTGATTTATTTTTCTATTTCATTTTCTGATATATTCTGATTATACACACATTAATAGAAGATATTTTACTAATTTTATTAATCAACCAGTTTATAAAAATAGGATAAAATTCGGTTATTTACTCATACTCATGCAATAACTATAAATTATTTTGATAATATATGATTTATGCAAATATTTATTAATAATATGTAATATATTTATTAATTATCTATTAATCAATAAACATCAGTCTAATTATATATTAAAATGTTTATTTGTAGGAATACTACTAATATTTTTTGTACATTATTACCAGATTAAAATCTATATAAAAAAGGGATAAATTATCCTAATATCCTCTGTATGGAAAATATACAATCTTTTGCTTCTTCATAAAATTTTTCTTACCAAATTTCTATATTACAATGTATATTATTATTTGACTGTAATAATAAGAAAATCTTTTGAGGAATGTGGTATATACTATAGTAAATAAGCTAGATGGTGCATTTCATTATTAAATTTATGTTAAAAAAAGTATTGTATTTGTCCAGGATATATATCTTGAGAATTATCATGATAAGCAACGAAGTTTGCTCTAATATATGATTGACTTCTATATCTAACGGCATTCTTTGATCTATATATTTCTGCTCCTATTTTTAATCTTCCAAATTGGATAATTACTTGATCAATAGATAGTGCTATCATATTTTCTGGATCAAAATTATATAGTTTAGAATAATATTCTTCTAAAATTTGATTCCATATTTTCGTGAAATAATATCTACCTGCATGTTATTTTAAGTCTATACGTGTTAATTAGAGTACATGCATGGGCGTTATTTTGAAACAATTGTTAATTTTTAATAAATCTAATTTTCCAAATAATGCCTATGTGCATTATATATAAGTAGTAGTGCCAAGAGAAAACTGGTATATATGTACTGTACGTACATATATATGCAGTGTTGTACATGGGACGCGTTCACACTATATAAAATGTCCAATGTCCAATATAGTCCAAAATCGTCCAAGCCTATGCCTCATATTTAACTAATCAATTAAGTTATTTAAAAAAAATTTATAATTATTTATTTTCTTAGGTGCTAGACTTATTGGTGAAAAATTAAAATAGATTATCTTAATAAAATTTCAAGTAATTTTAATTTGAAAAATGTCCAAAATTGTCCAAAATTGTCCCATATACAACACTATACATATGTATATACGTTCAATATCATTTTATACAACAAATTTATCAGTGATACAGAAAATAAAGTAATTGAAATATTAAAACAACCACAAACAAACCCTGAACTACACCAAAGAATAATTTATGCTCTTAGCAATTTAGCAGACTATCGCGATTATTACCAAGAATCCCCCATTCATGATGTATACAACTACTACAAAAATATGCCATATTTCACTCTTTATATATGTACATATGTACATACATACAGACAAAAACATACTGGTTATATAGGTAATGCTAAAACAGAGTGTACAAATTTCAATCTAAAAGTATTATAAAATGTGTTTGCATGAAAAGTTCAACTAATCAGATAAACTCATGTTAATTTATCATGCATACTAGTATTTAATAATTTTTTTTATTTTTATCACAGTGTCATAAAAAAAAAGTAAAAAAAAAAGAAATTTTTAGCCAATGTGACGTTTGGATAAAAAGGAATTTCCGTTGTTCAAAGTTGTTTCTTTTTAGTACTGCCCATGAATTAAATTTAAATATTGAATTTTGCATTATTGCTATACCATAAATAAAGTTTGTTTATGATGCTAAATTAGCACAAATTAAAGGTTAAATATAATGTATAATTACTGATTTTATAAGTACATACATAGTAAATACTTAAAATTTGCTAAAATATTCAAAAGGCTAATTTAATAATTTATCGATTATCAAAATATTAAATATTTATCCTGTGTTAATATATAAACCTGTTTGGTGTTACAATTTATGCAAATATCTGGATTTTTATATTGGGTGTGCATTATTTAGGGACATGCATAGACATTATTTGAGATATCGCATGATATTTTGGGGTAATGATTTTCTAAATAACGCCCATGCCCGTTATTTCACAAAAATATGTTAAATATTATTAGGAAGATTTATATTCTCATTTTTTGGTCTAAGTATTTCTCTAGGATTTCTTTCTGTTCTCATGATATCACTACTGATAGTTATTTTATTTGCTATATCCAAATATGCTATTAAATCTTCACTTTCAAAATTTTCTGTCATTTTCAAACTTCTACACACTTTTTTGTCTAAAAGTAGAAGAATTTTGTCAAATAGTAATTCAGTTTCATCATTATTGAATGAATTTATTCTATATTCTACTTGCGCATTTTTTAATAAAATGTGTATAAGTTCAGGGTCAATTGACCAATTACTAGTTAGATAAGATCCTAACAAACCATTCTTTCGAAAGAATAGCACTAATATGCATATAGCAGACCATAATCTAGGCAACATTGTTTAATGTGAAAAGACAAGTGAATATTGGATGTTATTAGATATGGACCATAATTTTGTTGAATTAACTGTGCCATGTTTATTAGCCAATTGTGTGCTTTGTCTATGTCACTTTACCTGACTATTCAACTTACTAATGAATTGCATGCACAGACAAAATTAAAAATAATTTCTTTATCCCTATGTATAGCAAATCTTATATGCATGGTATAGCATATGCTTTAGGGATATTAGTCAGGTCAAAATTATCGACTGACTAAGCCAATTTTATAAAATTTGGCTAAGCTGGCTTAGCTGGCTAACTATTAAATCAAGGGATTTCCATTTTTGTATATATATCTTATTGTAATATATATTAATACTAAATATTAGCACATTACTTTTTTATTTTTTTTATTAATCAAAAAAGGAACCTAACTTCTATAATATAAGTACTGTACATATTTAATCTATCAGCTATACTACTCTTATTACAAAGGTTTGTCTAAATAAAAGTTTAGTTTTGCGTCAAGGTATTAAGAGTGCAAATAAAGCCAAATACAAATATTTAAAGGGCAAACACGAAAATAAATCAAAATTTTTATCTTCAGTTGATTTTAAGTATTGAAACTTCTTTTTTTCATAATTTTTTCTCACTAACAAATACTTACCGCGGATTTAATTCCAATTTGGATATTTAAAATTTTTATCGAAGAGTTAATTTATAATCCAGTATAAACATTTAAGATTGATGAGTTTTCTTTTAAAAATAGAAGATCGTGAACCATATCAGGATTTAGACGGTTACATTTATCAGTTAGAACATTTCTTGCATGAGAAAAAAGTCTTTTAGAAGGCACTGAAGTCGCAGGCACAGCAAGAAAGATTCTTGCTTGTTCAGCAAGAAGTGGTAAAGTATTTTAATGATCCCTCCACCAACTTAAAGGGTTATAGCATTCATATAAAGGATCCGTAAGCTCATACTTAGAAATTGGTGGAATAGAAAAGTATATTTGTAGTTCAGTATTGACAGGTGAGGTTAATTCAATTTCATCATCATAAAATGAAGACATATCAGATGTTGAGCTAACAGTGTTTGATAAATCTTTTTTAGAACGTAATTGCATAGAAAGGTTGATTATTCTTCGTAATTCATTAATTACTTCATTTCTTTCAATAGATGATACACCTGATAATGATTTAAAACAAGGGCCTAAAATTGTAGCAAGCCATCCAATTATATTAGGATCCTCCCAGCGATTTAACATTGATTCACGAAGATAGTTATAAGTCTCAATAACTGATGAATAAGTAAGTTGATATTCTATACTATCAAGGTGCTTAAAAAGACATTTTATAGTTGGGTATACCATTTCTAATATTGGATATTGGTTCCCACCCATATAAACAGATGCACATGCAAAAGAATAGAGAAGATTACATAATTCAATTAATCCTTGCCAATCTTCATCTGTAATTATTTTTTCTTTTAAATTATTTCTATTTGATCTAACTACTCTATCGGGATCTTTTACTAGATTTTTAGCCAATTCAATAATTGCTTCACGAAGATCTATAAGTCTTTTAAGAAGAAGATATGTGGAGTTCTAGCATGTAGCAGTATCGCTTGAAATAGGCTCTAATATATTAGGTTTATTTGTCGAATTTGATTTATGTTTTTTTATTTAACTCAGTCTGAACTTTATAGAACCGAGGTCTATGTTTATCATGGTTAACAAAAAAATTGTTCATTACTTAGGCCTTTTCAATTAAAGAAATACTTTTTTTTAGTCTATCCGTAATTGCAAGGTAAATTGTATGAGCCGCACATCCAAAGTGAGTAGTTTCCAATTGTCTAATTGCCTTTACCATTGATGCAGCATTATCTGTAATTATTGCAAACAATTTATCTTCTACCTTCCAATCCACAAGAACTTTGCGCAAAAAGTCTTCAATACGATCGCCTGTATGAGGGTATTTGAAATTTTTTATTGTAATTAAGGCTTGGTGCATTGCAAGTTTTCTGCCAGCCAATGGGCAGTTACACCAATAAATAGGGCATGATTTTGTGTCCTTAAATCTGTTGTAAGGCATACAGATATCATCGTTTGATTTATTTGCTTATTTAAATTAGATCGTGTATATGATACTGACTTAGCAATTTTATTTTTAATTGTATTAGTACATGAGGCCCCAAATCGTGGATTAATTTCATAGCAGAAATCTTTGAAAAGATCATGGTTAATGCAATCTAAAGGCATCATTGCCTCAACTAACCAAGCTACCAACCGATAAGTAACATGGATTTGTTTTTCTTCAGGAAGTAGTTGAATCATTTCGGCATGTCTCTCTAATATAGAACTAATTGTTGTTTGTATTTTTGTAGTGTTTAAGTTTTTAGCTGAAACTACTATAGGTGCATCTATTTTTTGGTCTTTGAAAATTCTATTTACATTACATAAATGGGAAGCAATATTGGTAACAGAAGTACTGGGTTTAAATATAGTTGTACATTGCTCAATATTACCATTACCATCATCTACTTCTACTTTACAATATTTATGCTTTGTAATTTTATCACGTCTGGTATATTTTCAGGTCTTTGAAAATTCTATGTACAGTACGTAAATGGGAAGCAATATTGGTAACGGAAGTACTGGGTTTAAATGTAGTTGTACATTGCTCAATATTACCATTACCATCATCTACTTCTACTTTACAATATTTATGCTTTGTAATTTTATCACGTCTGGTATATTTTCATACCCAGCTTTCATTTGTTGTTTTCTATAATTAGGTACTTTGCTTTTTCTTTTAGCTGGTATTTGTGAAGAACGAGAAGCAGTAGAGGGTGAAGATACTTCTGTTGATGTTTCATAGTGTTTATAAATAACCTCTTCATTGGATTCTTCTGGGCTAGAACCTTCACTTGCAGTAATACCCCATAAATAAGTAACTATTTAGAGAGGTTGGTGTTTTTGATGAAGATTGCGTTGGTTCTATCGTTTGGAAGGTTTCATAATCAGAAGTTGTACAAAATCTGATGAGTTTGACATTGTGATATAAGAAAAATCGATTTAGGAGAAAATGCTTTCTTATATAAGAGAAATATTTAATAAATACGCTTAATAGATAAGTATAAAAAGATTCATATACATAATATTTATTGGATTTTTGATTTTGATAAAAGAGCGCAGAAAGCATAAACTTAACAAAGATCAAGTTTTACAATGTTATTTATTTTTATTAAAATTAAAACTATAATTTAACTAAAAAAATATATATATTTATAAAACTTATTGCAATTGTGGTATATATTTGAAACATTGTATATATAGTTATAAAAAAGTAACATTTATAATCCAAATATATGATGAAAAGCTAACGTATCTAGGCATAAGCATTATCGGGTTTTATATTAATAAAAATGTTTCTTTATCCAATTCTAATTGCATAAATTAAATTTGGTATAAGTAATAGGTTTTGTTACTACTGATAATGAATGGCTAACAAAATACCAAATATAAGTGCATAATTTTATCTCCTGCTTCAACTTACAATCGGTAAATGTTTATATTATAATCCAAATATATGATGAAAAGCTAATTCATCTAGATCATAAGCATGATCTGGTTTTATATTAATAAAAACATTTCTTTATCCAATTCTAATTGTATTAAATTTGGTATAAAGTAACGGGTTTTGTTACTACTGATAATAGATGGCTAACAAAATACCAAATATAAATGCCTTCTACTTCAACTTACAATCGGTAAATGTTTATAAAATCAATTTTCAAAATCTGATACTATTTCGCAATAAGACATATTTCTTTAATAGGTTAAATACAATTAAAATTATACTGATACCATTACATGTTTTAATTTTTAATTAATGATTCTCAAACAAGTCTTATTCTGGAATAATGTATGTTATAATCTGTAGATTTATTTCTAAATAAAGCTTAATGCTAAAGAATTTGCGAATTTTTAATTATAATAATAACAATAATACTAAGTGTATGTTACCAAACTGGTCTTTAGTCGACTAAGCCAGTTTTTTGAAAATTTGACCAACTTAGCCGGCTAAGTCAACTAAGTCGACTAAGTTCAAATCGACTAATATCCCTAATATGCTTAATAAAATATTTTCTACTGATTTGCAGTAAATTGACTAAACTCTTTTGCTCTATGTGCGACTTTTGATAGATTATGACCTAAATCTGATAGAATTTTAATGTTTGATATATGTTGTTCAATTATTAAAGTAGAACCCCTGACATCTCTTATATAGATCATAACTAGATTTTGACCAATTTTGACCTAATTTTCTAAAAAATGACAAAATATATTTGTTTAAATAAACTTTGATCTAGTAATCAGAATTAAATAAACAATTTTTGAAATGTGCCTCACTAAGAGCTTTATTTTTAAAAAAGTTTATTCAAATTGGTTTACTGAATGCCAAGATAATTGGCAAAAACTGTTTTTTGCTTCTTAAATTTTAGAGTTTTTGCTAAAAAAAACAAGTATAACCTTTATACTAGATGTCTGAGTTCTTTGAAAGTTGTTTATTAGTAAGTTTATTATGATCTAATAAGCACTGCTTCATTATCCACTTGCTGATACCTAAAAATAGGCAATGCATTGAATCAACTAGATCAAAATAATTACGCCGATATAGTTCTACTATCTTACTCCCGTTTCTGAAACATGCTCATCACGTTTTTATTTATTTGTACAAAGTAACCATTGATTAGTGCACTAAAATATTGTGAAATATCTACTGGTTTGAACCATTCATCCATACTTCAAAACTACCATAGTGATTTTTTTGGGTTCATAGTCATATGTTGCACATTTTGGACAATAATTGCATTTTACTAAATAACTTGCATGACCACATATTTTTCTTGTAGCAGAAACATCATTAGCTAATAAAATAAGTGCAGTGTATATCTTGTATTCTTCTTTATATTCAGATATTAATGGTAATTCTATAAGAACCCCAAAGAACTCTAATATAACTTATATCTGAGTTTGTATAATATCAGCCAAATAGGCATATAAAATAGGCCAAAACTTAAAATTTTACTATATAAAAATGCAATGTTGGATGAATTTCTATATAAAATTTCCTTTTTTTAGTAACCTCTGAGTTATATCAGAGTTCTTCGGGGTTCTATTCTATACTGAAAAAAAATTCAAATAACTTGTTGATGATTGGAGCAAGATAATGATTTATTTGATGTTTACTAGGCTCATTTGAACTAGGGATAATACCTAATATTAAAATATTGTTTAGTTTGAATCGTTCTTCATGTGGTAAATTACATAAAACTCTATAAATTATCTAGTGCTATGAATTGTATAATCAAATAGTTGAAAAGTGTTGAAACCAGTCGATATTCATAGCTAAGCCAATATGGCTATCAAGTATATCATTTGTAAAAAATGGCATAGGATCATCAGAATTTATTGCAAAATTTTTCCAGATATTACTCTCATATATGTCTAAGAAAATTCTATTTGGGTCATTTCTATTTCTAGAATACTATAACATCTCCTCAAATGCTAGTCACTAATACATTATATAAGGTTGCTGCTTTATACTTCCAACTGGGTAAAACTTTAATACTTATAATAAAGTTCCTTCATTTGTTTTTATTATCTCTGCTAATAGTTTATTACATGCTAATCATTATAATTCTGATCTATGATTAGGATATTCAACATATGTACATATTTTGCATTCTGGTTAATTTCTTTCTAAATAATTTTTGACTTCTAATAGATTATAAAGTTTATGACACTTCAGGCATGCAACATATTTTTTGTATTTAGTTAAGATACCTAAAGACAATTTTGTTGTGGTCAGGGAAGTAGAAACTTATCAGCTTCATTTATTTTGAAATGTACAAGTATAATTTGAAGAAATTTAATTAATGTTTCTGTATCAACATCGGATACATTGAAATGTTGCTGATATTTCATTATCCATAAGATAATCCAATTGTGCAAATTATTATCAAAAGTAAATGGTGGATTAAAAACTTCAGAATCGATTTCTGGCAGAATAAAATTAACAGTTTTACAGCTTGCTTGTAAAGATTTACTTGCAGAATTACTTGAAGAAAACTTCTTTCTAAATTATCATAATTTCATCATCATCTGATAGTTGATATATTTCAAATAGCAATAATTCTTCTAAAGGTTCATCAATGTTCATCTCTTCATCATTGATAGGTGAAGGCATCTGAAATTTTGCTTTACCTAATTTTCTGGAGATTGGCAACTGTTCAATAAAATCATCTTCTAGAAATAAACTTATAGGTTCAGTACTCGAGTTTGTATTATTATCTTTATTACTGGCTGTACTATCTTTTCAGAACTATTGTTATCCAATGCATTGTATTCGATGCATTGTTATCTGATGCATTGTTATCCAAACCACTATCATCAGAATCACTGTTATCTGAGCTACTATTATCAGAATCATTGTTATCTGAACCATTATCATTAAAATTATTGTTATCTGAATCTTTACTTCCTGAACTAACACATTTTGGAAACTCTGGCAGTGATTCTTCTCTATGTTTATACTTTGCCATGGACAATTTCTTGGTGATTCTATTAGATTGACCAATTTCAGATAAAGCTATATAGGATTGATGTGTTTGTGGATTGACATATTTCTCTTGATATTTTGGGCACTTACATACTACTTTTTTTGTTTTGCATACAGATTTTTCTAAACTCTTTTCGGATGACGACATATTATTTTACTATTATAGTTTTTATATTGGGAAAAGTGCATATTGATTTTTTTGCAAGATATTTGCAAAAAAATAATACTGCAATTAAAGTCTTAAATACTTTTTCGAAATAAATCAGCTCTATATATATAAACAATTCAAGAATTTATACATATCATAGATTTAAATTACCAATCACTAATTAAATCATTGGAATTAATTTTTCTTGTAATATAAATAAAACATGGAAATGATTTATTCAATCAATTCTTTTTAGAACCCATTTATTTTTTCTTCCTGGAATATGTCAATTTCTTCTTTTTTAAAAAAAACAATTAAACACAAATATCTTTGTGCAATATTATAAAAAGCATTATACAAATATAGTAATATTATGAGTACAGAAAGACTATTGATAATACGTATAGAATTCTTTGAATATTAACTATTCTCTAAATATCTTCTCAAGAGAAAAATGGTTAAGAAAGCTAAAGGTTGCATCAAAATAAACAAAAAACATTTAATAAAGCAAAGTAAACTTTCATATACAAACAGTAGAAGATATAAGTAGAATTCTTAGAATACTTACAACTTAGACTGCATAAACATTTCAAATAAAACAAATCTCTTCAAAAAGTTAAAAATAAATGTATTATAACTATAACAAAAAAAAATAATCTTAATCGCAAGAGCCAATATTCTACAAAATGTATATACTAAGTTTTTTACTCATATCATTGCTATAATGAATGTATCTTCTCAAATGAAAACTTTTTTTTTGAAAAAATAGTACCAATTTTTGATTATTTATTTAACCAAAACTTATTGCATATCTTTTTAGAAAAAGGTAAAATTATTTTCCTTTGCATATTTTCCTAGTCAAAAATAAATGCGTTTTTCTTTTATCTAAATATATTATAGCATTATACTATGTACTTAATAATGCATACAACATTAAAATTTTATTTGAATATAAAAAACTATGTCAAACATTTATAATCATGCATTAGAATACATATAATGCTCAAGTAATCAAGAACAATACTGTACCCTAATAATCATGTAACAATTAGGTTGGTGTATTGTCCAAGCGATAGGTACATTATTTTAATTTAATCATTATTTTTTAATGATATTTAAGTGATATTAATTTAATATATATATAATGTTCAATGTTCTATTCGAGTACAGAAGAATTTCAAAGAATAATGCAGTATATATGATATTTGGTTATTGATAATTTCTTTCACATATCTATCTATTATAACAATATTAATATAATAGTTTAATTTATTTTTATTCGAGTACAGAAAAACTTTAGATCAAGTATTTATTAAGTTTGTTCATATGTCTTCCTAATGAAGTAATTTTTAAATGATATTATAGCTATATTAATATAATATTTTAATTTATTTTTTCCAAGTTTGAAAGAACTTCAAATTAAATAATTATTAAGTTCATTTATATATCTTCCTAATTATCTTTTAACTAAATATTTTATAGTATTATACTATGTATATAATGTATACAATATTAAAATTTTATCCGAATACAGAAAAAAGATCAAAGGAATGTGCATTAGAATGCATATAATGCTCAAGTATGAAAGAAAATTAAAGAACAATACTGATCCCTAATAATCATGTGATTGGTGCATTGTCCAAGTGATAAGTATATTATTTTAATGTAATCATTATTTATTTAATTATATTTAAGTGATATTAATTTAATATATATAATGTACTGAAAAATTTCAAGAAATAATATGAAATATGTAATAATTTGGTTATTGATAATTTCTTTCACATATCTTCCTAATGAAGTAATTTTTTAAATAACATTATAATGATATTAATATTATATTTTAATTTATTTTTATTCGAGTATATAAAAACTTCAAATTGAGTAATTATTAAGTTCGTTCGTATATCTTCCTATTGAAGTAATTTATTTATGATATTATAATGATATTAATATAATATTTATTTTTAGCGAAAGGTAAATTAAAATTATATGCAGCTTTATTAATAAATGTTAATATCAGGATATATAAGACAAATAATACAAATAATAGAAGATATTATATGTATTTGTCACTGTACAATTTGAGTTGTTCAATATGTAACTGCTTATATAAATTACACAATAAAGACATGAGCAAGGCCTCACCTAAAAAAAAAAAATAAAATAAAATAATAGAAGATAATTACCATATAGCTATCGGACTTATAAAAAGGATGGCATCTTACATCTTTCTTAGAAAATTTTGTTGTCAATTTCAATTCAATATTACAGGTTCAACAGGACTCCGAATAATCTGGGTTCATATAATTTTGCCAACAATCCCTTCACCGAACATAACATTTCACCTACAAATACTCACTGACAAGTTCATTTTACTGACAGTTTGTTTCACCGAAGTTCATTTCACTGACAAGTTTTTTTCAAAAAGCACACTAACTTTATCACTAATTCTATCTAATTCTACCCTAACCCTAATGACAATGACAAGAATTACTTTGTTGGTGAAATGAGCTTCAGTGAGATAAACTGTCAGTAAAATGAACGTGTCAGTGAATAATTGTCAGTGAAATGTTATATCGGTGAAGTGATTGTTGATTAATTGATTGCCACCCAAGATATCTATATATTATTGTTGAAACTAATTTATACTTGATTATATTCATATACATTTCAAATTTCTACTCAATTTATGCAAAATATAAGCTTGTTGATAACAACATTAAACATATCAATTTATTAATTATACTATATTATATATAGCAATATGACAGAAAAATTGCAGCTTTTATATTAAATTTCTATTAATCTATCTTAACACTTTATTAATGTTGCCCTTCTTATTTTTTTTTCATAATGATATCCAAATTTAATACTTGTAGCATTAAGGTGCCCTTGACTCTTTGAGGTAGCTCTGGTTGTTGTGTTAAACTTGACAGGTTGAGAAGCATCTTTAGAGCTAGAGCTTTTAGAACTTGAGCATGTATTTTTTTATTTAGAGGCCCAAGAAGAATGATTTTTTGAAGTTGGCTCTACATCAGATCTAAAATAGAATTTGTTTCAGTAAACCTTTAATTGATAATAAATATACAAAACATAAATACATATATTTCTTCCAGTTGTTCAGATTCTGATTGTTCAGTTTGATCGATTCATTTAGTTGATCTTGAGCACGTATTTTTCAATATAAAGGCCCAGAAAGAACGATTCTTTGAAGTTGGCTCCATATCAGATCTAGAATAGAATTTGTTTCAGTAAACCTTTAATTAATAATAAATATACAAATTATAAATATATACCTTTCTTCCGTTTGTTTATTTTGATCTGTTCGACCAGGTTCCAATTGCTTATTTTGATCTATTCAATCAGGTTCTAATTGCTTATTTTGATTTGTTTGACTAGGTTCCGATTGTTCATTTTGATTCATTTGACCAGGTTCCAATTGTTCATTTTGATCCATTTGTTCTGTTTGTTTAGTTTGTTTAGCTCGATTCGTTTGTTCATTATGTTCTGAATCATCGGCATGTGTATCATGTGTATCAAATTTTTTAATGTTTCTAAATCATTAAAGTCAAAATCGCCTTTATTAGTATTATTACTATTATCTTGATGATTATTATTATTATTATTATAATTATTCTTATTATTATTATAGGATGAAGAAATTGTCCAAAGAGGTGCATCAAGTGGAGGTCTTGTTTGATTTTTCTAGTTATGATCATAATGACATTCTCTATCGAGTTTATTTGGTTGTTTAATTATTGCTATTTTTCAGCCTAATAGAAGATTTTTTGGCACTATTTAAAAAATAAAATAAATAGAATTAACTGATACGAGTATTATTTATTTGTTAAACAAAATCTATACTATTAAATTACCTTTTCAGACTGCCATAGTGGAACATATACTTTAATCACATAATTATTATTTCTATGTTAATTATTGACATCATCATTGTATGAACGATTTTTTTTGGATCGTTTCTGGCTTGTAAGTTCGATATCCATTTCAGATAGTTCAACTGAATAATATGTGGTTTCAACAACCACATCAGCAAGGTCATCCTCTCACTACTTTTGGTTAAGTGAATTTGGTCAGTATTTTTTAATAATCAGATCCTTAATGCGAATAAGATGCTGTAACCCATCAACTCTTCTTTTTTTTTCTAAACAAATGCAATGTAAATCTGATATATATATATATATTCATATTTTTTTTATACAAAAAAAAACTTACTCCTTGCATACATGAATTTTTTCCAATATGTTTTTTGTTTAACTTTAATTTAGTACTATTCGCCTTAATTTTTACTATCAATGAAAGACTTTTGTGATTGCTTTGAAGCACTCGAACAACTTTGCTATCTAAATATTGGAGGTTTTTATTAATACATTGTTTAAGAGCAGGTAAGATTGTCATCTCCACAAATTCTTTTTGATCAAGCTAGTTTTTCTTCTCACTAATTGCTAAGCGTGAATTGTCATATGCAAGTTGCTTTGCAACTCTGAGTACTTCTTTCTAAAATATAATATAATATACAAATCTGATATTCATATCTATAGATTAGTATAATAATAAAGTATATAATATAAAAAAAATAATTAATCTAAATGCTAATTTATATTCCAGATCCATTGTCCTTGCTTAAATCTCGTTTGGATTTGGTTATACAATCTACCAGGTGAGAAAGATTTTTTTTTTTTTTTTGTTTTGAATTTTTATGCCCGTTTCTACTTTCTCTACTTTTACTACCATTATTACCAATATCGTCAATATCTATACCATCAAGCCGGTTAGTTATGGAAGTTTGTGAGCATTGAAATTCTGAGACATCCGATTTAGATCTTTCTTCAATACATCTTAGTTAATAGAAGAAAAAATTGAATAAGAAGCGAAAGTATCAAATAGTAATGGAAGAAATTTATTTGTAGAAGAAAAATAAGATTCAAAAAACAAATAATTTTATATTCAAAAACAAAAAAAAAATTTGTCATGAAGTTTGGTTGTCATTGTCTTTACTATGAGTATGTAATTTTTGAAAAAAATTTCAATGTCATTAGATTGAAAAATAAACGTTTGATTACCAAACATATAAAACAAACTATTACATGATAAAATAAACAATTAATTACATGATGAAATAAACCATTACCGTATGTGTCCAAAATTAAGCTATCACTTTTGGCTAAAAATTTATATAAAAAATTGAAAGTAGCTTATTTTCGAAATATAGCATTTATTGAAAAAATAAAAAAACGTACTAATAAAAGTTATTCAAATGACACCAAATTTTTATTGTAAATGTATTTTGATGCACTGAACAGCTTTAATTAATCGACCTTTCAAAGTTTACTTAGTAGAAAAAAAGTTTATATGTAGCAACTGCTAATAAATTTTTTAAGATTCTTTAAAAAAACAGAGGAGTAGTTTATTTTAGGTAGTAGCTTATTTTCAGACATATATAGTACATAAAATACTATGATATTTTAATTCAAATAATTTTTTTTTAGAGTCAACTATTAACTGCCAATATCTATATCACTTTCCTGTATTAATTGTTTTTTTTTTCATTAGGTCATACAAACTTAATAAATTGGTTGGCAAGTCAAATTTTGCAAAATTCTGGAAATGTTTTGACTATATTTTTTGTCAGATGAGTTTTTTTTAGGCGTTTATAAAAAAAATTTTACATTTATATATATAATTTTTTTTTGAAAATAAAGCAAGTCACTATGTCATTTTTTATATTGTTTTATAAAACCGTTTAACCTTTTTTTTCTTTTTCTAAATAGTGACCTTTAAATAAACCTCAATACTAATCCCTTAATGTTGTATGATGCATATGATCATTTTTCATAACTTTATTTTATTTTTAGTAAAATAAACAAAACTGCATATAAATCGTATTTTAAAAAAATTTTGTTTTTATACATATAATAATATATATGTAAATCTTATTTTAAAATTTATATATATATATAGATTTATTTATTTATATAATTTTTGTATAATAAAAATAAAATTTTTGATTTCATTACTTTTTGACCCAATAATGAAAAAGTAATTAACTTTATTTTTTTTCGATATGTATATCTAATACTGAAATTTACAAATCACAGAGTAAAAATATAATTAATTGATTAATTTTATCAATATACTTGTAAAAATAATCTGGTCAAAACAAGTTAACCTAACTCCAATTTCTTCAAAATAATTAAACTTTGATTTTATCAAAACAAATTAAACTTTTATTCTTTGATTTTTTTTTAAAATATTAAACCAAATTAAATTTTGATTTTCTCAATTTTTTTTAACTTTTCTCTAAAATATATATCTGTTACTCTGATTCTATATAATAAAAATAAAACATGTGAATTCTATAATTGAAATTTAAAATAAACTTCCAAATTATTGTACAATTGATATTAAAAAATAAAATTACCAATGCTATTGCTCTTTGCTTTGAATCTCATCCCTTAGATTGTAGTAGAACACAGGCAAATTTGCCTGCATTTTTGCACTTTTTTAGCTCTGATTTACTTTTTTAAAATACTAAAATAATTAAATAAAACTTTGTACAATTATATTTGAAAATAAGGATTACTTTTTTGCAAAATTAGTTTTTATATTATAAGAAAATAAATTATAGTTACATATAAGCTGAAAATAGATAATTTTAAGAAAAAATTTTTTTAAAAAATTTTATTACAATTTTTCTGCGATCTTATTTAGTTTTAGTTTTAGAACTATAGTTCTTAAGACAATATTGTAGTTTATATAAAGGATGACAACTTTCATTATTGCAACTTTAATGATTTACTTGTAAAAATTAAGACTTGTATTAGAAGTAAAGATTTTTTTTATAGACGGGAACATATAAAATTTGAAAAAATCTAAAGAAAAATTTCAATAGTAAAAATGCCAATACAAGAACTTTAAACATTTATTATATTAAAGTTTTCTAATGATTTTAAAAAAAATTTATAACAAAGTTACTAAAACAAAACTTAAAGAATATTTTTTACATAGAAAAGATATGGCTAAAATCAATATTTAAAATTTTATTAAAAATTTTAAAATACGCAGGCAAATTTGCCTGTGTTACAATCTAAGGGATATAAAAAGCGTAAAATAAAATATACTTTGTCTGATACGCGTATTGTACAATTGATATTAAAAAATAAATTAAGATATTAATGCTCTTTGCTTTGAAACCTATTGTTATGAACTAGATATAAAAGTGGACACATAATATGATGATCATTAAGTTGGAGCTTTGTAATGATCGATCTTAAGAACATTTGGACCATCATTTTGGGCTTAGAAATTGTTAGAAGAAGATTTCGCGTCTCCAAAGAGAGAACTATCTGTAAAATAATAGCTTGAGAAAGTGAGAAAGAAAAGAAGGTATTAGTTAATGAATTGTAAATTATTATTTAAGCCACTTATACCCTTTCTGATATAAAATAGTATAAAAGAGAGATAATTTTGCTATTACAAAGGGAAGGAATTCCTTGGATAAAAAGAATAATTATTAATAAATAAATGATTATTAATAAATAAATTATAAATCACTATATGTGTAAAACATGTAAAAAGTATAAAATAAAATATTCTTTTCTAATATGCATATTGTACAATTGATAATAAAAAATAAATTACCAATGTTGTTCTTTTCTCTAAAATATAAATATGCTAAAACATTTTTGTAAGCTATTTTCTTTCTTAATATTTTCTCTCTTGATATTTTTTTTACTTCTTAATATTGTTTCTTCATATCTTTCTTAATATTAGTCTTGCTTATTAATATAGATATTTCATCTGACTTACAAAAAAAACAAAGCAATTGTTAAAAAACCTGCTTCTATTTTACAAATAAAAAGACATACGTGCAAAAAAAGTAGCATGTTTCTGTAATATGTGCAATGGTATAAAAAGAGATCCAAGAGTTAAGGCAGACCATGAAGCACAAAAACAAGAACCTTCTACAGTAAAAGAAAAGCATGCTATATCAAACTATCAAGTTGGATATTAACCAAAAATATTAATAATGGCGAAGGGTCTTAAGATATGATGAATGACATTTTTTTAATGGATCAGGTTATTGATTCAACAGATGGTGAAAAGTTAGATAGTGAATCATATAATTTGATACTTCTGCTATAGCCTGAAAATCTTTAATTCCTTGTTGCGCAGCTTCCTAAAGGCTTTCATAATGCATAAATGTCATCCTTTTATTCCAAAAAAAGTTTGTTAGATTCTTCTGATAATGATAAAAATGAAATGAAAATGATAACATGAAAGTGATAAAACTGATAAAACTGAAACTAAAAAAGAGAGCGAAGAAGAGAATGAAGAAGAGAATTTAATAAGGTTTAATGCACCTGATTTAGATGATACTCCAGAGACCAATGCTAGAATTGCTAATGAATATTTATTAGAAATTGTATTGTGAGTTTTTTGTTACCAACAAAAATATCGGTATTCTGATATAAGCATTTATACCCTGATTAAATATCTCTAGTGTTTGTTAACTTGTATTGATAAAAAAAAATATTGTGGCCTTTCTAAATCACTAGACATAGCAAAAAAAATGGCTGGTATATTAGATCATGTACAAGATTTGCTATATGTGAATCTTGCTGCAAATTAAATAATCCAAAAGATATCTCAACAATAAAAGCAGGACAAATGCCAAAAATACCTAGCTGTATTCATGTGGAATTTCCAAACTATGTAAATATCAGCAAATAAGTATCATGCAATACAATACTTTTAAAAAGTCAGAGTGCAAAATGGAATAATCAAAAGCCAGTATTAATTTATCCTATAGTAATCTCAAGCAACTGTTCCTAAAGCTATTCTAGCAATCAGGATTTGAAGAGGTATGCAGAAGATGGGCCTAACGACTTTCAAACCCCTAATTATCAGATATATATGATGGCAGAATATGAAAATTATTCTCTGATGATAAAGTAAAGTAATTTTTTCATTTAGAAACAGCTGATAGCTATATAGGATTGATCCTAAACTTGGACTGGTTTCAACTATTTGTGATATTTCAATATAGCATAGGGTCACATATGCTGTTATATGTAATCTTCTACATCAAGAAAGGTTTTTGTTTTTTTTTTTTATTTGTCAATCAAATATAATATTAATTTAATATACATAAAAGGTTTAAACCATCCAATATAATAACATTGTCTATTATACCTTGGTTATCAGAGCCAAGGCTGCATCAGTTAAACTATTATTTGGCACCTATTATTGATCAGCTTATATAGATCTGGGAAGTAATAGACCTATTGGTTAAATTTGAGTTCCTATCTGGCAAGAGAATC
This sequence comes from Gigaspora rosea, assembly GCA_003550325.1. Classification (NCBI taxonomy): domain Eukaryota; kingdom Fungi; phylum Glomeromycota; class Glomeromycetes; order Diversisporales; family Gigasporaceae; genus Gigaspora; species Gigaspora rosea. The sequence continues at coordinate 237,226 of QKWP01000133.1, read as the reverse complement.
AAATATGCAGTAATTTGTTGCTCCAGTGACTTACCTGTAGCAAAAAAACTTTGTGGGCATATTTCTGCTAAGGATGCATGTCATCGCTACTATAAAAAAGCTAATTAGGGTGCTGACATTTATTACCTAATATTCATTTACTATAGGGGCTTACCAGGACCCCGAAGAACTCTGATATAACTCAGATCCAGACTCAAAATTTTAATATAACTATATACACTTAATTTTATTAAAAGCTTTATACAAAATTATCATATAAGTTCAAATTTTACTATAAATTATACAATTTCAGATTTGGTTTTTTTTAAAAAAATATTATATCAGCAAATTTATAGTAGCGCAATCTCATCAAAACGAATCGAATGGTACCAAAATTATTAAATTTAGATCACTGTAGCACAAGATATTAATATTTTTATAATTTTTATAAAATCTTAACGATCTTGATAACCAGTAATCCAAATTTGATGGGTTTGGTACCATTTAATTCGACTTGATGAGACGGTTTAAATGGTACCAAAATCATCAAAATCAGATTATTAGATCACAAGATATCTACGAAAAACGTTGTAATGCAATTTATACTGTATAAAGATTTTTATGTTCCAAACGGTTTGCGTAGATATCTTGTGATCTAGTGATCTAATTTTGACGATTTTGGTACTATTCAAACTGTCTCATCGAGACAAATCGAATGGTACCAAATGGGCTGCTGTTAATAGAAATCAAGCAAATTTTTTTAGTAACTTTTTTCAAAAGTTTAAATTAAAATAACTTAACAAAAACTTGATCAAATTTGATAAAATTTTTTTTATTAATTCTATAAGTTTATGAAATTAATTTAAAAAAACTTTTTATCAAATTTGATTAAATTTTTGTTAAGGTATTTCTGTTCAAAGTTTCAAAAAAATTTTATTATAAAAAATTTGCTTGATTTCTATTGACTCATGCCAAAATAATCAAAATCGGATCACTAGATCACAAAATATCTACGAAAAACTTTGGTAACGCAATTTTATATAAAAATCTTTATATAGTATAAATTGCGTTACAAACGTTTTTCGTAGATATCTTGTGATCTAGTGATCCAATTTTGATGATTTGGTACTGTTTGATTCGTCTCGATGAGGTGGTTCGAATGGTACCAAAATCATCAAAATTTGACCACTAGATCACAAGATATCTATGCAAAATGGTTGTAACGCAATTTTATATAAAATCTTTATATAGTATAAATTGCGTTGCAATGTTTTTCGTAGATATCTTGTGATCTAATAATCCGATTTTGGTGATTTTGGTACCATTCGAACCATCTCATCGAGACGAATTGAATGGTACCAAAATCATCAAATTTGGATTACTGGTTATCAAGATCATTAAGATTTTATAAAAATTATAAAATTATTAATATTTGTGCTACAGTGATCTAAATTTAATGATTTTGGTACCATTCGATTTGTCTCAATGAGCCGATTTGAATGATATCAAAATCGTCAAATTTGGATTATTAAATCTCTTACAATGGCTTTTAAAATTTAAAATTAATTTATATTATTATTATAATAATAAAAAAGGTGTTTGTTTGTATTTATTTACATCAGAATGCATATTGTATGTGAAATAAATTTTAAAAGTAAACATTGAGATGAATAAACCTTTTTAGAATTTATATTTCTAAAATAAGCTACCTCCTTATTGTGTACAAATTCCTTAAAAAGTTATAATACTTCAAAATAAACTTCCGATTTTTTAATCTAAAAAAAGATAGCTTATTTTTAGGAATCTACGGTAGTAAACCATGCCATATCATTACCAAAACTAAGCATTTGCAATCTCTAACTGTTTTAAATTTAGTTCTGTTATACAAAATAAAGAACTAACTTGTTATAAAGATCATCTTTGTTATACAAATAAACATCTGACTTTTCAAAAAATTACCTGTTGGTTATACAAATTTAAACATATAGCATATTGAATAATTATTTAATAAGTCTATACAAAACCAGATTTTAGTATTATATATATTCTTTGGAGTCCTGGCTTACCCCCCACCCCCAGGTAAGATCTATAAATAGAATTTTGGCCAATCAAATTTAACTAAGGTAAGATTTTTTATGACTCCCACTTCCTAAAATATTATCTAATAAATGTCAGTACCCTTACAATATTTGGAACCAACCTCATTTTTGTAGTATTTCCAATATGGGTCCTGGTTTGTAGAACATGACCACAACCTTATCTGAAATGATGCAATAAAATTGAAAATTGCAAGACAGCTGAACAAAGAAAACAGCATCTTTCTGATACTCTTGTCAAATAGTCCGAAATCTATAGTCTTTATACTTCAATTCCTTTAGATTCCTGGTAGTAGACCCAATGTATTGCCTTTTCTTAGGAATAGCAAAATGGATTGTAAACAGTTAACTTTTCAAAATTTAAAAATTATACAGCAATTAGCAGATAAAATCAATGTGCTATCAAATATTGGTAGAATTTCTTGTAAAATCTCTACTGGTGAAGGATTTTTAAGGTTCATAGCAGACCAGTAGAAGACTTTTATCCTCATATATTCTACCACTATTTGTTGAAATCTGTTATGCGATGCTAATAGAAAAATTTTTACTTATTTTTTCCAGGCTTGTAGCATATTGGTTTGTAGAATAATCAATGAAAGAGATTTAGAAAAAGCACACTAATGTCTGATAGCCATAATAAAAATTATCGAAGACATATATGGTCCTGAGAAGATTTTTCCAAACTTTCACTTAAGCCTTTACATATGTGAATATGTGTTAGATTATGATCCCTTACATTCTTTCTAGTGTTTTAGTTTTGAACGGATGTATGGATTACTAGGTAAATATAATTGAAAAATTAAAAAAAAGGTCAATAACAGGCAGTCAATATCTCTATCTTCTAGGCAATATTAAATAAGCTACAAAAATAGTAATAGGAAATTGAGCTAGAACTTATAAATATCATTCAATGAAACAGACAAATTGACAAATTAATTAATAATAATAATAGTGCTAATTTATCTGAAGATTTGTCTATTTGGCTCCAAAAAAATCTTCTGGCAGTTTGGGTGATTATAAAATGTCTAACAAAGATGCAATAAATTTTCTCTCTATGGTAGAGGAAGGAATTGGCACTGGTACTAGGACTGATTCATTTCTGGAATCTTTCTTATACTAAAGAAAATGAATGCCTGTGGTTTAAAGTACTTATTGACCATTTTTCCTCTCAAAGCATCAATTTCTTGCATACTATTCCTTTCAGCACTCACCCAACCGTGATTGCATACATTTCACGAGACTTTATGTAGTTACTCGTTGAATATTATAATAATGCTTATGACACCAATATATTCGTTTTGCCCGAAGATTTGGATTTAATGGGTTAATAGGCATATCATTTATAATAAATCAATATAGAAGAATACAAATAAGTGATGAAGTTTTCAGTTTTACATTTTCCAAAAGATATGAAAATTCATCAAGAATTCTTGCAAAATTTGCTGATAAAAATAAAGTAAATATGTATTCAGGCCAGGTTCAGTTTTCTTTTGAACATTATCTTGATTATCTAGAAGAATCAAAAAAAGCACAGCCTCACCTATGTTTATTGGTATAAAAAAATACAAAATGAGAATTTAAGGTGTTATCTTAGCATCAGCAAAAAAGATGATAAGCTTTGTAACATGGAATTATAGCATAGTGATCTTTATAATATAGATCGTAATTGCATAATCCCAGTACATAACATACTAGGAAGATTTGTAGCAAGAACATTTACTGATGGTTCAAGAAAGCATTAGAATTATATATTAGTGTTTCTATTAAATAAAAAGTACAATATATAATGCATATTGTATTGTATTACATAATATTCTATTATTATCTATATGTTATTCTACTGTATTACTATTTCTATTTTTAATTTATTATAAATTTACATGGAAGAACTAATTAATGATCGTCAGACTCAACGTACAAAGCAGACTTTAGCTTCTTGCACAACTATGGGAACCGGGTATACAGCAAGCGCTTTTACAGAAGACAACTATAGTACTTCAGATACCATATCTTCATCTTTTTCTGAAGTACAACTCTCCTTTAATACTTCTCTATCACTAACTGCTACCAGTTCTAACAACTACCCAATATCAGAAATTTATGATGAATTCTTACTTGAAAAAGACTTCAGTGATGAAGAAATTGAACTATCCACAAACTCTTTAAGTGAAAGAAACTACATTAATCCCAATCCTAACCTTCTTGAAATGTACAATTCAAAGCATGTTATAACAAATTTCTTTACTACTATTTACTATAAGCACTCCTTTTTCCACAAACTGTGTTTTCTTTTTTGTATTACATACAAGAATATTATCCTATGTTCTATTCAAACCAATATATAAAAATTTCTATCAAACCACATTCCCGATTTAACCATATTTTCACAAAAGCACACATATACCTTCTATATGAAAATTTTATACCAGATCATATAATATTTCCACCTTTTGAAGATTTACTATATTGCTCTGATGTAAAACTTAATCACCCAATAACAAATTTCAAATACCAATCTTTACAGATAATCTTTTTTTCTGAACACCCAACCTACAATATTATGCAACATTAAATCCTAATATTAATACAAATCCTATATCTGATACTTAAACTAATATGAACAATCCTAATATACCTCTATATATACCAAATTAAACTATAATACTTGAATCTAAATATATCTCAATTCCTATAAAAATAGCCTCACTTAATACAAATGGTTTTCTACAACCAACAAAAAAACTCCTAATTGAAGAAACTTTAAACCAAAACCTATATGTTATCTTTGGTCTTTCAGAAACTCATTTAACCCAAAAAGATGGAAATTTTTAAACAACAAAATCAAAAACTATACTAGCTTCTGAAGCTCCTTTTCCAATCCATATCAAGCTGGTGTAGAGATTTTTATTCAGAACAAAATCTCCAAATATGTTGCCTGCACTCACAATTTTAATGGCTATATAATAGGTCTTAACCTTCATTTTAAAAACACTCTTATTTCATTGCTTGAAATCTATATTCCTACTACTAAGAAAAACAACTCCGAAAAGAAATACAAGAACAAATTATCACACTATGCCAAACTCTAAATATCAATATATAATTATAGGAGACTTTAATAGTGTTCCTAATCCTCGTATTGACTGTCCACCATCAAAAAAAACATCAATTTCTGAAACCCAACTTATTAATATCTTATTACACTGGTCGAAATTTTTTAATATGATAGGCCGATATTGAGAAGATTATAGGCAATATGTGACAAACCAAACATTATAAAATCGGGTAAAAGATATTTGACTAATTAATATAACCATATAAATATCTGCCATTCGATATCTTGTTGACATATTAATTTTTTAAAATATAAACCAAAAAAAGGCCGATATTATTAAGGTTGATATAACAACTAAATATTGGCTTACGATATAAACTGATATTCTAATGAACAACTACATTATGAGAAGATATAATACTGAGTAGTTAAACCGCTAATTATAATCAAAATCTATGCTGATATTTTATTATTTTATGTTGATATATAACGATAAATTAGTGATATTATATACTTCTTAATGATATATTACCGATTCTATTAATTTATTTTTTTAAACTAAATTTAAGCCGATATTTGGTTGATTGATTTATTTTTCTATTTTCGTTTTCTGATATATTTCTCATTATACACATTAATAGAAGATATTTTACTGAATTTATTAATTATCTCTATTAATCTTTAATTTAGACAGATAGGCAATGATATATAATGATATTTTTATGATATTATATATTATGCAAAGATATTTAACAGATTCTATTAATTTATTTTTTTAAACTAAATTTAAGCTGATATTTGGTTGATTGATTTATTTTTCTAACATTCTCCTGGACTTATTTTCAAATTTCATGAGAATGTTCGAATTGTTCGTTGAATGCTTTGTGTCTTCGAAGTAAGTGACACGATTAATCATTAATATAAATTTTTCGTGGTTCTGATTCCTAGTTTCAGTCACAAGTTATAGTCGGTCACGATTATAGTACTAGTCACTACATTACACTAAAAGATCATATGTAATATTAAAATTAAAAAATTTTCTGGTTTATACCTCTTTTTTTCTTTATATATATAGGGCATCGAACTTAGAACTATCGTTGTTTTAAAAGTTCATAGACTTCTTCGTCGTAGACGGTGTAAAGGTCTTCGTTGGTTATTCATTTCAGTGTCGACATTTTTTGGTGTTTTCTTTTGCATTTGGACTTTTTTAGTTCGTCGTTGGTGTTGTTTTACATTGTCGAGGTAGGTGTTGTTTTTTTTAGTATTCGTCCTTTTCTCTGTTATATTGCTACAAAGTTTTTTATCTACGTAGTTCTTTGTTCTTTAGGTTTCGTTTCGGCATTCTTCTTAACATTAATTTGTGGGGTTTTCGATCGGTCGACTTTTCGTGGATTCGGTTACTTAGAGTAGCTTCATGGGTTTTGGTCCAATTTTTTATTGGTACAAGGTGGTTGTGGTCTTATAAAAATATTATTCTGTTAAATAATTATTTCGCTAGATGTTGGACGTTTTTTTGGGTTCGAATTTATGCATTGGTTTGCTAATTCAATATAACAATCAGGGTTCCTGGTCCAAATTTAGGCCTTAGTTCTTTATTCTTTATTCGTAGTGTCTTGGTGCTTGAACCTTATACTAGGATGATGAGAAGCACTTGTCGTTGAATCAGGGTTGGAGTCGCAGTACTTAGCAAGATCTTCATTAGGACCTTTTCTAGGTCTAAAACTTAGTACTGGGCCTTTCAATAATGTTGGAGATTCTTCTTGCGTTTTGGTCGACTTTGAGATAAATATAGGTTTTTGCTCATTGATTTGTATTTTGCATAAATAACACTAAAATATAATCTTTTTTTTAATAATCGACTTAATTTCCTTTGTCTTGGCTGTTCGCATTATTTTGGAAGTCTTTGAAATGGTACCACACTACTTTCTTGTCTTTGAAATGGTACCACACTACTTTCTTTGGGCTCTGGTTTTGAAAGATAAGTATAAATCTTCATTTATTTCTTCTCTTGTTTTTATTTGGATATGCTTCTAACTAATTCTTGGTCTTGCTTTTCAGATTCGGGACTCTTTAATTAATTCTTTCTTGGTCTTGATCGAAGGTACTAGTGGATTGAATTTATCAAATCTTTTGAGGCAAGGGTCGTCGAATTAGAATTAGTGACAGTGAATCTTGGAAAAAGAGAATTCTTGGTCAGGTTCTTCTCTTGTTCTCCTCATAACGATGATGGTAAAATTTTCATTTTTTGTGCAAGGGTCGGGACATCTTTTTGCGTGAACTTTTTTTTTTGTAAATTTTCTTATGTGTGTATAATTTTTTTATCACACTAAGTATCATTGACCGGTATTTCTTTTGAGTGCTATGTTCTTGGAATTGGTAGTATGGGTTAAACCCAGCTGGTATGTTCTTGACCGATTAGAAGTTTGGGTCAGGAAAGTCGCTGTTGTAACCAACTTGCCGGTGTTATATAGATTGTTCAGATATCAGATAAGTATTTGTTATTTTCTTTATTTTCTTTTTTTTTATTTGGGATATTATTTTAACTAATTCTTTCTTTCTTGTTTTAGGAATTAGGTTCTTTTATTGATCAACTTTTTTAGAGCTAAAAAAGGGTCTTGAGTATAGAATTCAATTCAGATTCTTTGTTCCATTTCTAATGATGATACTAGAGTTCTGTCCTTTTTCATTTGAAGAAATGGGACGTGTCTTTTCACTTAAAACTTTCTTTCTTTTTTTTTCTATAGAGCGAATTCGGTTCAGCAAAGTATGTAGTGAAGCCGTGATCTCAAAACTTGGAATGGGTTAAGATTTTGGAACCAAGGGTGGTGTAATTGGAATTTCAGCAATCTTGGAATGTTCGTGACTTTGGTAGATTCACAATCTTGCTGGATTTCAAAATTTTGTAAATTTGGAATGTATTAAAACCGATTTCTTAGTAAAGTTGGGTATCGTACATTGTCAGAAAGGTTTTCAATTTAGGATTAGGGAGCGGGGTTGAAAGTAAAAAAGGAAAAAAGGACGCAAAAAAAAAATATGATAAAAAGAAAGCAAAAAAATCGAAAAAAAGGTGATAAATTAGTTTTTTATTATATGTATCTGTTATTGTGTTTTTTAATTTTAAAATAGCGTTTTTATCAGAATATAACAATATTTAATATATAATCAGTAAAATAATATAAATATCAGCCAATTAGCCCGTGTATATAAATGTAATTAGCAGGGTTGGCATGAATGGAATTCGGACAATAGAAATCTGTCCGATATCCATTGTCCGAATGTCTGATCAAAAGCAATGGACATAGGATTGGACATAAGATAACTTCAGTTAATCATATGATATTAAATCGCTTCATATGATTAGTCATTTAATTTAACATGTGACAATTAACCAATAGAATTGCTGACAAAGATTTTAGTCAATCATAATAATAAAAGAGTTTCTTATACCACTTTTATTTATTAAACGTTGTGTTATAGAACTTCATAAATAAAGCATACTTTATTAATGAACCAACTCTTTTCAGCGAAATAATCGCGTACCTATGTTTATTATATTATGTAGTTCTTGTGTTGATTTCCAAATTATATGTTAATGATCTTAAATAAGGCCATCCTTTGAAAGATTAATATGTATGTATGTACGATAATATGAGGCGCAATTTTTTTTTATAATAAACATTATGTGTTACGATTAATTAAATGAAGGATGGTTCAATCCGTTTAAGTTTTGTTGTCAAGTTTAGAAACATTTCATATATCGGCTGGTGGGAAATTAGATTTTTTTTTCTATGAATGTTTTGAACAGATGGTAAAAAGTTTCTATTTAAACCATATACGTATATGTTTTCAAATACTAAATTGATCTATATAAATCAATTTTTTATATAGTTTTCGCCTTGGCCATGTGCAAATGTGCAAATCAGCATCGGACATATCATCAGACATTGGAAAATTGTCTGAATTGTTCTATGCAGCGTATCGGATATTGTCCAGTGACAACTATAGCTGCGCCACATCGTTCATTAGAATTGCATAGGAAAATTCGAAAATATCTGATGTCCAATAAAAAACCACCGGATATATAGCTTGCACAACCCTGGTAATTAGTAGTTAAATAGTACAAATATTATCAACTATCGCCTTTGGCGATAGCAGACTGATAGACTATAGACTTTAAAATTCAGTTTAAGCCTATAGCCTATCGGTCTGCTATCACCAAAGGCAATATTTTATTAATAATAAAAAGATGATACATAATATCGGTAAAATATACTTTAAATTTTAAGAACTGATTACTATGAGTTTTTTAAATATGTAACTAATCATATTAAAAATCGCTAACTATCAGCCAAATATTATTCAAATATCAGCCAAATCTTATTCAATATCAGCCAAATATTATTCAAATATCGGCCAGATATTATTCAAATATCTACCAAAATTGTTCTAAAGAATAAAGACGATATGTTAAAAACTAATTAATCATTCAAAAATATAACCAATATATCATTACAATATCGTATAAATTATGAAAAAAATTTTGTAAAATAGCCAATACAATATCTTCTTATGATTTATCTAATTGTGAATTTATCACCAAAATATCAATCTAAATATCTGCCTTGTATCTTCTTTATAATTTCACTAATCTTCATATGGATATATGAATATTTTTTACCGACTTATAACCGATATGCAACAAATTTTCTTAAATTAGTAGTCTATCGGCCTATTTTGATCCCCTATCAATCTGCATCATATCAGCCTGCAATCTTCATAGCCGATTTTTAGATGAAATTAGGTAATATTTTTGATTTCGACCAGTGTTAGTCACTAATATAAGGATATCTACGTTTTTTCTTTCCTAACACCCAAAATTTTACATTTCAACATTCGAATATTCAGAGTAGAATAGATCAAATCTGGACTAATCTGAGTATTACAAATATAGATTATACAGATATTCTCTCAAACAATCTTTTTGAATCAGATCACAATACTATCACACTAGAATTATCTGTTATAATTAACATTCAAACAACACAAAAGGAAAAAATTTCTCTGAAAAAATAGCTCCATAAAAGATCTAGAAAATTATGCAAACCAAACCACACTCAATTTGCAAAAACTACATATACAAATAGATCAAATCGCTAACCAAAACCAACTTAACAATTTTTGGAATAAACTTCAAAAAACTCTTATTAAAGCTGCCACCAAACATATTCCTTTTCAAAAATTAATAATATTAAAGAAATCAAAAAACCTCAACATCAAAACAAACTCCTCTTTCTATAGATTTAAAGAAATACAATATCTCAAAAATCACTTTTCCTCCTCTAACTTTCTTTCACTCTGTAAAAAATATATTTCACAATAATCTGACTGCCTATTTCAATTATCAACACCTACCTTATTACAAATTAAAGAAGAATTCCAACAAATTAAAACTGCCTTTAATATTCAACAACAACAAACTATCTACAAAGAGATTCAACAAAAAATCGAAAACTGTAACAAATCCTTTTTAGAAACTCCAAAACTTTTCTACAAAAAAATCCTTGAAAAATACAATAATATACATATCGATAGACTATCTCTTGAAAACTCACTCCTTACAGAACATAATGAAATTCCTAATGCAATTCATAATCACTTCACTAAATACTTTAAAGAAAAAACTCTCCAACCAATTTCATTCTCCTCTGAATTTTACTATCTCTATAAACCACATCCTGAATATGAATAATACTACAATAACTTATTTCAGGAAATCACAAACCAAGAATGGCAATATATCTTAACAAATCTTCCAAACCAAAAAGCAGCAGGACCCTCTAAAATCTGCTATGAACATATCAAATATGCTAGTCACAAAGCACAAACACTCTTTAAAAAATTCTTTAACAAATGCTTCCAACTTCAAAAAGTTCTTACAGACTAAAAATCCTCTAATATTTTTCTTATTCCAAAAAAATCTAATTGGAACTTTACTTCCAATCAAGTTCGCCCAATTTCTATAATTGACCCTTTCAAAAAACCTTTACTAAAATCTTTACTAAATGTTTAGATCAAATTATCTCTAATAATTATCTTTTATCTAATCTAAATTTCACTGCTTCTCAAAACTTCTCAACTCATATTCCTATACAAATTCTCCATAATACTATTGAACACTATAAAATACACAACAAAGAATCCTGAATTCTTTTTCAAGATATGTCAAAAGCTTCTGACAAAATCAACATCTCACGACTACAAGATACTTGCAAAAGAATTGGTCTTCCTAGTTCAGGCATTAATCTGATTACTGAACTACACTCATCAAGACAAGCAAGAATTACAAACAACTCCTCTTTTATTTAATAATCAACCTATTCTATCCAGAAAACCTAATGATGTCATTAGATATTTAGGTATCTATCTTAATGGAAATAGTTCAACTAAACCAACATTTGATACTATTATTAACAAAATTAAAAACTTTATTTGTCTAATAAAATACAAAAAACTTACACCTTTACAAATTTCATCTCTTTTAAACCTCATATTCCAACCCTCTATTGAATACCTTCTACAAATATGTATTATTTACAATAACCTCCAAACCAATCTATCCCGCCTTTTTACTATTCAAACCAAAAAAATGCTTTCATTGCCAAAATCACTAACAATATAGTTCTTACTAATCCTATAACATTTAATTTACCAATCCTTAGCAATTTGATTCAAAAAACAAGTGCTGCTAATATTGAACGTATCTTTAACTCTAGTCCAATCCTTAAAAATATTGGTCTTACATGTATTAAAAATCATAGCTAGCAAAGTATGGTCTCCCAATCTCACCCAAAACTTACTCATTTCCCATATTCATAAAACTAAAAACTTTACACTTATCTTTCAACTATTACAATTAGCTAAAAACAATATTACATTATCAAATCTTTTACTTAATTCCCACCTTCCAGATTTTTCTTTAATATACATCTAATCTATGATATGCTCCCCTCAAAACTACAAACTTCTATAATCAATAGTTTGAGAAATAATCAGTTATTATTTATTGAACAAATTACTACTACAAACAATAAATATATTCTTCCATGGAATAATATTTACTTACATACTAACAAAGCTACTAAGAGTTAGCAACCTTTATAGTTTTCTAATATTCTTAATTTATACAAGAGAAAACAATCATAAGGGGAGTAACAAAAATCAGGTGATTTTTTAGGGGGAGGGGGGGGGGTAAAAAAAGTTAAAATTATATATAAGAACCTGACTATTTATATATTAAAGAAGAGGGAGGGGGGTAGGCCTCTAATAAAAAATAATTAGGTGATTAATGACACTGTCCTAACTACTTGGCCTCATCTCTACTTACCCTCAATTAACTCCTTTATTAATACAACATATCTTCTCTCCCCTTTATTATCTTCTAATCCCTTTTCCCTTATACAAATACACTATAACTCTAACAATAGTATTTTCTTATCACATCAAACCTCTCTGCAAAATATAATATGAAGCCTTCAAACTCAGGCTTTACACAACTACTACCCAATATCTTTCTTTCTTCAAATACCTTCTTATTATTTAATCTGCCCTATATCCAAATTAATATATCTAATAATCCAATACATATTCAAATAGATTACAAAGAAATTCTTGCTCTAATCCATATATTCAACCTTATCAATACCACAACTTCTTTTTCTTATATACCACAAATTTATATCTCTATACAAGAAATACAACTTATACATAATATAACCAATCATACTACATATCAATATCAACTTACTAACCTTCTACCACTTATTCAAAATTTCAGTTCATAGGAACTTCACTTTTATACTAATGCCTCAATACAAATCATACAATCATCAAATATCAAATCTGGGATTGGCTGGATCTGTGAAAATAAACTTCTATCAAATTTAATGCAGCAACTATTCATACTCTGATACAACACAAACTGAACTTGAAGCAATTATTTCTCTCCTTTTTGCAACTCCTAATAATAGCCATTTAAATATTCATTTAGCTAACAATACTGCAATCAAAAATTTAAAACAAATACACTTCTCCAAACCTATACAAAACAAAAATTGGGACATTATATCCATTATTAATCTAATTAAATCTATCAAAAACATCTCATTCACTCTACACAAAGTCAAATCACATCTTAACTCCTTCTACAATCAAGCAAACTTACTTGCAAAACATGAAACTAATAAACCAATACTTAAAATTACTAATAATGTTCTAAATTTACCATTCTATTTTCAATGCCATAGTCATCTTATTCCTTTCAAAATACGAACCTTTATCAAAATTATATATACTATACAAGAACTATATTCCTGGTCTACTCTCAAAATATTTAAAAATATACCTAAAATTAATTGGACATTATGTTTTGATATACTAAATACACTTGAACACAATTATTTTAATATTCTTTTAGAATTAAAATCTTAACTAACAATCTTCCAACTATGGAAAATCTTCATATTCGTTATTCTTATTTATATCCATCAAAATGCTGCCGCTGTTCAGATACTAAAGATACTTTACACTTACTCCTCTGTTCAAACAATAACAATAATATTCAACAATTTGTTATTAATATAATTAAGGATACACTTACTTCTCTTAAAATTACTACCATATCTCCGTTAACAATTCTCAATACTCTTCTACACTTTACACTTCATACTGTTAACCTATAAAAACGGGCATAACTCTTGATACAGTAATTCGAATTTAATGAAACCACCACCATTCGACTCGTCTCGTCGAGACTGTTCGAATGAGCTATAGTACGTCCCTGTACGACCTCTGGTTGCCAAGATAGAAGTTGTCAAACATTTATAATTATATTTATCCTTGGATCAGCAATCTGATTGGCTAGGAGATTGCTGCGGGCAAAAACGTTAAATCTGACATATCTGAAAGATGTCATATTTATAGCTTATATTCTAGATATTTCATATATTATATTTATATCATTTATTACATATATTACATTTATTATAGTTATACTATATATTTTATTAATAGTAGTTGTAGTATATATTACACATATAAAAGATATTGACCGTTACATTTGTAAAATTTTAAAAAGTATAAAAGCGGTCGATATGGACCCCAAGTTCAACATCGAGTCTTTATACTCTTTCAATAATAAAAACAACTATTAACTATACAAATCAAATAGTTATTAGTATCCTCATACTGTATACTTTTAATTGTAGCCTCTTTCGTAATTGCAAATTGCCTTAAATCTTCTTTGATAAGTTTTCTTAAAAATGCCATACTGACTTAAATATACCATAGTAACAAAGTTTGAAGTTACACAAAGTGTTCACTGTCTAAGATCACTCTAGTTACCTACTATTTTTGAAGAAGTGAATATAGGATAACAATACACATACTCCACAATATAATCTTCTCCTATACTATATTATTGGAATTTATTCTTCTAATGTTTTTGAAAATATTAAATTACTTACTACTAAACAAACTAAATTATTACTTATTTCTCTGTCTAATAATCTTTTAGATTGTTTCAAAATACTGTTTGGTCCCTATGAAATATCTCTCAACACCAATAGAAACATACTCGTAATATTACTTCAAAAATGAAAAGAAAGAAATATTTCTTTCTAAATATATCCCATACAACAACTACAGCCACACCAGATATATCATATATAGACTTTTCTCCCTTTAAAGAAAATGGTTTCTACAAGGTTTTTCTTTAACAAACTGTATACAATAATGTTAGGTCATATACCGAGGTTTCCTTCAACCTACACTAGCTAGTAAATTAATTTGAAATAGTTAATTATTGCATTATTAGAAAATAGAAGGTATAATGTCACATTGGGTGCCTATTTTACAGTAATACAAATGTAGTTCTGAAATCTTTAAATGTAAATTTATTATTTTTACTTAAATAAAGTTTCAACTCTGGCATTTTAAAAAATAAAAAAAATAAAAAAAAATTTATTATAAATTATATAAATATACATTATATATATAGAAAAATTAGCTATCTGATATTTATATTATTTTGTATCACATATTTCTTCAATATTTGTTCAGTTCATTATGTTGTCACATACCCATAGCTATATTAACATGTATACTCGATATTTTGGTGCTTGTATAAACTTGATAGAATGAGTTGCTTGCCGGTAAGTATGTATGAGTTATATTTAATAATATAGACATTACCATCTTAGCATAAATATTATGAGAAATAATAAAGCATATAAGGATTGCTCTCGCCCTTAGTTCTCAATCTAATATATATTATATGAAATCATTCTTAAATAAAGACTATATATATATACATTCTCTTATATAATAAGCTTAAAGCCATAAAAATACTAGTTCTTTATTTGTATGTTATTAACTGAAGAATCTTTAACTGAGAGGATTATCTGAATATCTGGATGATAAAAATTTCAATTTAAGCTCATGATTTTATTAATTTATTTATCAATATTATATATACAAATATCCGATAGCCGATAGGAATGTATCGGTTCTGAAAAAAACTAGTTCAGGACCAGTCCTAAACTGGGACTAATAAGGACTGTGGGACCATTAAAGGACTAGTCCTAGAACCAGTTCTTGTAAACATAACTATAATATTTGTATCACCCAATCAAATTTCTTGATCAGGTGTAATGTAGATCATATGATTTTTGTTTACATTTGACAGTAAATAATTATGTTATTTTTGGCCAATAAAATCTTATATATTAAGATAACGTAATCATTAAAGAACCATTATGGAACTGAAGGACTAGACCAGACTGGGACTATAAACACTATAATAACAGTTCTCTTAGAGTTCAGACTGGACCAGACCAGACTGATGCAACCCTAATAGCCAATATTTTTAGAAAAATAGCAGAAATCTCATAGACCTATTACTGATATTATAACAGATTTACATTCAACATAAACTAGCTGATGTTAGCCAATATTAGCTGATATCTGATTAAAATTTTCTGATATAATAACTAAAATATCATCTAAGTTTCTTCAAACTATTGGCATTTCCAATATTTATCTAAAATTTTCATATAAAAAATCAAAATATCGAACAGATTTTGACAATATATCAACCAGTTGTTTTAGTTAACGATATTTTGTTAAACTATTATTATGTAATATATAAATATCAGATAGCAAATAGTTTGTCTAATATTTTCCTGTGTATTTCACTCTAAAATTACTTTTCGCAACTAAATTAATCCTCTTTCACCTTTTTTTACCTTAATTTTTTTTTATTAATTTTTTCGATTTCTATATACAATAGGAAAAGAAAAGCAACTTCTCAAAGCTGAAAGCAGCAAGATGGCAAAGAAGAGAGCATGCAAATATAAGAAGCAAAAATATAAGATTTTGAAAAGCTGTTATAGTAATTTATTAATTATCAATTAATTATTAAATTTATATTTTTAGTAGATGCAAAGGTGATCTCTACAGTGATTGTAGTAGCAATTGCTGCTATTCAAGCCAAGGGAAAAAGAAAGCAAATAGAAACACCAAAAAGCTCTAGCTCTAGTAGTGCAGGCACTACTAGTAGCGATAATAAGAGAAAAAGATCAAGAAGAGGAAGTATCAGTAGCAGAAGCAGTAGTCATTCCAATAGCAGCAGCAGCAGCAGCAGATGTAGCAGTAACAGTAGCAAATGTAGCAGTAGCAGCAGCAGCAGTAGCAGTAGCAGCAGTTCTGAGAGTGATCATCCTCTGAGACCACTAACAAGAAAGCAATTGTCACATCTTTGAGTAAATATATTATTGCTTTCTCGTGTCTTTTATGAATAGATTTACATTATATTTTTAATTTTTATTTATATTTTTTTTGTAGGGCAGAAAGTTGTTATCTCAAAAACCTGATCTGAACAAAACTTGGTCTTCGCAAATGAAGAATATCCAGAAAAATTACAGTAGATCCTGTCAATAATAAAAAATTTGCCCAGATACAAATACATTTGGGTGCTATCAAAACTATATTAAAATCACATCACAAGATGCGGAGGCATACTTCAGCAATAAACTCAAATCCATCCCTAAAAGTATACAATCGTAACCGAGTTGAGAAAAATAGTAAGGTAAAAACTAATTGAAGAATACCTTGACTTCCAACAGTTGCACCTGCTTTGGATAAGTCAACAGGAGTTGTTATATTCTCACCAGCCTTATCAGTTATAAAATATTTAGTTGGATCTATATTTTATTGCAACGAAAATAAAACAATTAATATGTTTATAAATTTAAAAAAAATGTGATAAAAGTTCAATAAATCATATAATTACCCGTCAATTGAATAAAATTTTTGCCACTATCATTAGAATAATAATAGATCAAAGAGCCGTTGGTAGTATGAAGCATATCATTCGTAACTTACCCTTTACTATTATAATAAATAAATATTAAGATAAAAAAAAGATAAATTCATATGAATATTGGATTCGAAATTTACTAGGAAAATCACTAATGGTGGCTGATTAACATCAGTATAATTTGCACCACATGGAGCACCATAACTTGAAGTAGCACCACTTCTGGGTAGAGGTACTAAAAGTTTATAATGTGCACTTACAAAGTTAAGAAATAAAAGGGCAAAGAAGATGCAAAAAATAGTGGATTTTATTATGCTTGTTTTTTCTTAGTTTAAAATATGGATATTCAATTTAAAAAACTGTAAGTGGTATGAAGTTCAAATTTAACTGATTTTAATAATACTCTACTAGTATATCTGGTTATATGTCGTTTATATGATCCCTTAATTTTTTTTCTGGTTGCATAAAGTAAGCATAGTACAGTAAGCATAGCAACAATAGATACAGATATATGTTTAGTTCATTTCTATAGAAATAAGATAGATCTATAAAAATTTGTGTACAATTCAAAGTACACTCCCCTGCCAGTAGTCACCGGAATTTTAATATCTGATTTTTTTTATATGCAAATCGGTCTTTGTGCAATAAGTAAAGTTGTTTGCCATGACGATTTGCACATAATTTGAGAATTTTAGAAAATTTTATTAAGTTTTTTTTGAAAATACTTTGATATTTTAGATGCCTGTAAACAAAAAATAAAAAATAATAATTAAAATTATTATATTTTGATGCATTCTTGAACCCTTTAGAATTTTTTTATGTTAATTTATTCCTATATGCTTTAGAACTTAGAGAACAACTTTTATTAAGTTGATAATTAGTGTTAACAATACAGTTATTCCAGGAATAATGTATTTAATAAAATTTTTAATTTTAAAAAAATACAATTTCTTTGTATCTTAAAATTTTATATAATGAACATTGTAAAATTTATATTGGAATAATTCAATAAAATAAATAACATATTATATAATATAATATAATATGTATATTGTATTTTAGAATCATATTTTTATAAATTTTACAATGTTTCTTTATATAAAAATGTTTAGATACAAAAAAATAGGATTTTTTAAAAATTAAAATTTTAAATAAACCCTCATTTCTGAAACAACTGTATTGCTAACACTAATTATCGACTTAATAAAAGTTGTTCTCTAAGTTCTAAAGTATATAGGATTAAA
The DNA here is from genome assembly GCA_003550325.1 of Gigaspora rosea. Classification (NCBI taxonomy): domain Eukaryota; kingdom Fungi; phylum Glomeromycota; class Glomeromycetes; order Diversisporales; family Gigasporaceae; genus Gigaspora; species Gigaspora rosea. Next base: position 218,479 of record QKWP01000133.1, on the reverse strand, counting down.
TTTTCATAAAAAAATTCTAAAGGGTTCAAGAATGCGTCAAGATATAATAATTTTAATTATTATTTTTTATTTTTTGTTTACAGGCATCTAAAATATTAAAGTATTTTCAAAAAAACTTAATAAAATTTTCTAAAATTCTTAAATTATGCGCAAATCGTCATGGCAAACAACTTTACTTATTGCACAAAGACCGATACATATATAAAAAAACTCAGTTTTATATGTAGCTACAATCATTAACAAATTAGGTTAGATCTTCATGATATTAAAAATCTGGTGACTACTGGCAGGGGAGTGTACCACACAAAGTGATATTAAATTTAATGAGTTTCTTCAAAAATATAAAACAACAAAATCTGTATATACCACAAATTTAATTTATGTTTGATTTGCATATTGTTGTTATTATAGTTTTACCATAATACTGTAATAATAGTGATTCCTTCTATTATTAATAAGCTTTTTTTTGATTTTATACTGATTCAAATATAGTTTCGTATAATAAGGAATTATTTAATATTATTTGCATGTATTGGTATACACAAGATACAAAAGTCAATATTTTAATATATATTAAGAAATAAATATATGTATCCATATGAACTCTAGTGCAATCACATGATAATGCTAATTTACTTTTTTTAGAATATTTACACTATATGATAAATAAAATAGCTAATTATAATTTGTTAGAATATTTACACTATACGATAAATAAAATAGCTGATCATAATTTCTTAAACTAATTGGTAAGTTAATTTCTGATAGGCTTTTATTTGACAAAATACAGTAATAGTTGATTCACTCTAAAACAGTTGAATCTGAAAATTGTATACTAGGTTGGTGCACCACAGTAGTCAGATGGTATAATGAAATTTGGGTGAATGAGGATAATAATAATTAAAAATTTTGTATTCAATATGTATTAGGATTAAGAACAGTATTAAATAAGAAGTTTTTGTGAATTGCTTTTATAAAAGAGGCTAATGAACTAAATGTATGTGAAGATGCAAATAGTCATATCCTGTATTGGAAATTCAAAAAAAAACAAACAATGATTTTTGTGAGCATATATATATATATTTTACTCTCCATAAATAATCAATACACGAAAATGCATGCAGATAAGAATGGATTTTATAACCACTGCACAGAAACTGACGGAAACTGTTCATCCAAAAAATTCAATACATGTTATTGCACAAAAAATTTGAAGTCCATGCACTGTTGTACATAAAATTAGAGTTTTACTAAAATGCACCTATAGTGTTTTACACCATGTTACACAAAACTATTAGAATAGCCAATCAAAATTTAAGATCAGGTGTAATATAAAATTTTGGTTTTTTTGTTTATTTTTTAAAAAAATGTTCATATTTCTAAAGTTTGCTTATGAAACCACCTTTGGGGCTCTAATAAAAAAATTCCTTGCTAAATTTTGGTATAAACTATGCCTCCTGCCCCATCCCAGGTCTCACCCTAACCCTAAGGTAATAAAAATTTATTTTTTGTTTTATAAAAGTTTATTTTTTGTCTTTGTTACACAGATTTGTAAATCTAATTTACCTATAGTGGTAAAACACCATAAGTGCGTTTTATAATAATTGTAAAATTATATCTGTATATTGGCATGTATAATTGTTATTAATCTTGTGATCACACACTAATGTGCAAAATAATTACTGTTGATCAACTTGTAGATCGCTGCACACTAATACAATCGAATACAATTACTTAAATAATCACCTGACTGTTGTCCAGTAGTGCTCCTACAGACCAGACTCGAACCAGACTTTAGTCAAGTCTGAGTCTGGTCTGATTTTTGGACCGAACTCAGACTTTTATATTTAGACTTTTAATCAAACCTGAGTCTGGTCTGTAGGGATGTTAACGGAGTGCTCCAGAGTGGTGTGGTGCATACTCTGGCAGAGTATCCCTTAACACCACACCACACCACACTGAAGTATAAATCAGAGCATACTCCAAAGTGTCACCCAGAGTATAACCCAGAGTACTATGTGCTAAGCACTATGTAATACTCCAGAGTTTATAGTACTGTATTTTTCTGAAAATATGCTACCTTATTTTGGGGACATACAGTAAAAAGTATATATATAATAACACCCCGGAGTATAATCTATTTTGTATTAGTAGTATTACTCTAGAGTAATTACTCCTATTAATAATATCTTAGTAATCCAAGGTGGTATCATGTCTAGACCACACCGGTATGGAGTGGGTTATACTCCACCGTTACTCTGGAGTACCTTACTCCATTAACATCCCTACTGGTCTGGGTCTGGCCTGAAGTCTGCAGACTGGTCAGAGTCCGAATATATTTATATGTATTTTTTGGTGCTAAACAAGTTTACTTAGTGCATTTTGTTAGAATAAATTAGTAAAATTTTATGAATAATAAGATTTTATAGAATTTTATTAATAAAATTTTACAAAATCTTATAATTTGCAAATATTTATTAATTAATTCTAACAAAATGCACTAAGTAAACTTGTTCAGCACCTAAAATGTATTAAACAGCTATTTTGTTTATATTTTACTTGAAATTTAGAAATTTGATTCACAATTTTGGATTTTTGATCAAAAAAGACAAATTTTAATATCTTTTCTCCAAATTTTAAGTAAAATAAAGACACACTGCCTATTTAATATATTTTTAGGTGCTGAAAAGTTTACTTAGTGCATTAAGTTAGAAATAATTAGTAAAATTTTATGAATCATAAGATTTTATAAAATTTTATTAGTAAAATTCTATAAATTCTTAAAATTCACAAATTTTTATTAATTAATTCTAACAAAATGCACTAAGTAAACTTGTCCAGCACCTAAAAATACATTAAATCAGCAGATTTTTTTATTTTACATGAAATTTGGAGAAAAAATATATAATTTTGAATTTTTGATCAAAAAAGTCAAATTTAAGCATTTTTTCTCCAAATTTCAAGTAAAATAACAATAACCCTGCTGATTAAATGTATTTTTAGGTGCTGAACAAGTTTACTTAGTGCATTTTATTAGAATTATTTAGTAAAAATTTGTGAATAATAAGATTTTATAGAATTTTATTAATAAAATTCTATAAAATTTTATAATTCATAAAATTTTACTAATTAATTCTAACAAAATGCACTAAGTAAACTTGTTCAGCACCTAAAAATACATTAAATCAGCAGAGTTATTGTTATTTTACTTGAAATTTGGAGAAAAGATGCTTAAATTTGACTTTTTTGATCAAAAATCCAAAATTATGCATCTTTTCTCCGAATTTCAAGTAAAATTAAAACAATCCTGCTGATTTAATGTATCATTAGGTGCTAAACAAGTTTAATTAGTGCATTTTGTTAGAATTAATTAATAAAAATTTGTGAATTTTAAGAATTTATAGAATTTTACTAATAAAATTCTATTATTCACAAAATTTTACTAATTATTTCTAACTTAGTGCACTAAATAAACTTATTCAGCACCTAAAAATAAATTAAATCAGCAGTGTTGTTTTTATTTTACTTGTAATTTGGAGGTAAGATGTTAAAATTTGTCTTTTTTGATCAAAAATCCAAAGTTCTGCATCAAATCTCTAAATTACAAGTAAAATAAAAAAAAAAACAGCTATTTTGATACATGTTTAGGTGCTGAACAAGTTTACTTAGTGCATTTTGTTAGAATTAATGAATAAATATTTGTGAATTATAAGATTTATAAAATTTTATTAATAAAATTCTATAAAATCTTATAATTCATAAAATTTTACCAATTTATTCTAACAAAATACACTAAGTAAACTTGTTCAGCACCAAAAATATATATAAATATATTCAGACTCAGACCAGTCTGCAGACCTCAGCCCAGAACTGGACCGGACTCATAGTTGAGTCTGAGTCTGGTCTGAAGTTTGAAGTCTGAAATTAGTAAAATTTAGAGTCTAATCCTGGACTGGACCCAGACCGGACCAGACTCAGACCAGACCTAGAAGCACTATTGTCCAGTTTTGCGATTGTATGATGATTTTTTAGTGAGCATAGATATGGATGACAAATTTTATAAAATAATGTATCAATATTTTGCTCAGCTTATTAACAAGGATACACGAAATTAATATTTTAAAGTTACTATTTAATAAAGGTTTAATTTTTAAGAATTAAAATTTAAATTATATATAATATTTAATTATATATTTAATTTTTTATAAAATAATTCTATTAATTATTGATTTAACATTTTTTAAAAAAAATTTAAAATTACTTAATTTTTAAAATAAAAAAATTAAAAAAATTAAAATTTCTAGTATTTTTAAAAAATTTACCCAATCAAAATCAAGTATATTTGTACTAATATGCAAGTAACTTGGTGTAACTATCAAGAAGAAACCTAAAAAATTTCAAATAAGGTTATTATATAGAAAACAAGTTACAGTATAATTTATAATACTAATTTAAACTAATTTACTATATAAAAATCACTATTTTATATCATAAAAATAATGTCTATTTTAGATTAAAACCATTAAAAATCTATATATTTTAAATTTTAGAATTTATATGCATATATATATATAATAGAGAGTTGTTTAATTTATCAGGTTGTAATATCACATGTTAATATTTAAAAAATTAAAATTATTATTAGTTAAAGTTAGAGTTTGAACTAGTATTAAGATTAGAGATAAAAGGCATATATATATTGTAGTCCAGATGCCAATTTTTATAGCCAAAATAAAAATTTCTGCTATAAATCAGTTATAACACTAAAATCTGTATAAGAAACAACAATTAATATTCTAACAGTAAGTTTTTTGAACAATTTTGCTAATATGTCTACTAACATTTGACTATTATAATCACTAACCCTAATTTAAGGGTAGAGTATACTATTTGCAAATTATATATAAAACAAATGGTAAAATTTTTTTCTTTTTAAAATTAAAAAATATTATATTAAGTAAACTACTTTAATTTCTAAAAAAATTGTAGAATAGGTTTTTCTGATTCTAATAGTAGTAAAATTATTAAAATTGGTTAAATCCTTACAGAGAAATACATGTTTAAAGATCGGGTATTACAAATTGGTTACAAAAATCATATGATATAAACCAATCAGAATCATCGATTTTGTGTCACCACAGAGTATTTGGGGTCACTACAGAGAACTTTATGATATATAAATATAGGTTTTTTAAAATAGTACAAGCGTTTAAAGTTTCACTACTATAAAAGAAAGGATTTGATCCATGTGCTACCAATTTTTGATTAAAGTTGATTGCAATTTAAAAAATTTTTATATGTGGCGTTTTTGTAATACCTATGTTAATTTTTTTCATACATCAATTTTAGATGAAAATGATCAACATTGGACTCTACCCTTAAATAAAGATAAGTTCAATGACTACCTTAGTATTATCATCAAAAACTATATAACCAATGAAAAATTATTTAAATTTATTTATATTAGATTAGTACCTAGAATTTAAAAGGTTAGAAGGTTATAAAGTAAAATTGTTTAGAAAAAATTTTTATTAGTATACAAAATATATAAAATGTTGAAAAATAAACAAATTTTGACAAATAACTTTTTGGTTTGAAATTTTCTAATTTGCAATTTCCAGACCAAAAGTCACAGTATTAACTAGCAATAAAAATTTCTAAAAGCAATAATAAAAATAGATAACAGATTGCATCTATAGTGCATATATACAATAGTGAGAATTACATATAAGAATGAAATTATTTTGGTTTCTAAAACCTGAAATTAAAATTTGAAGACAAAATTGTTTTTGATCTATTTTATTTGAAAGACGAAATTATTTAATACTTTTTTGAATAGACAAAATTATAAGGAACATATCTATATAAATTTTATTTGCTCTTTCTTATAAAAAATTTTAATTTTTTTTAATGAAGACGAAATAGGCCTTTTTTAAAAATCAATTTCGATGGCATCACTAGTGGGAATAAAAAATAAATTTCTGGTTATCTCTATATGGTATGTCTATGAAACTTACTTATCTAAAAATATCTATTCAACTCTAAAGGCATCATAGTAAGGCTAGAATTTTTATTCCTACTATATTGCATATATGTGTAAGAAACAATAAATCCCCTTATAATAAAATTGTCATCTTATCATGTGTGTCCATTACATTTTTACCAATCATTCTGTTCATGTGAATCAGAGTATCACAATTGTCTGGTACATTTTTACTAATCATTTTGTATATGCGAAAAATGATGGCATAAATGGTCATAATCATATGTCAAAATTCGCAAAAATTATATCAAATAAACATTGGTCCTTATATTTATATTATTTAATTTTTATATAATTATATATATATATATTATTTTAATTTTGAGTTCATACACTTTAAGTTTTTAATTGTTCGTGACTAGAAAACATGATCAGAGCATGGAAAAAACAATTTGACAATTGTTTTAACGATCTATTACTTTTTAAATTTGTAATTATTGCGATATTTGATTATTTGTATGCTAATACATAATGTCATAATAGATTTGTAATTTGTCTATTACTGTTGTTACAGTAGGGAGGCCTTCTTTAACTCCTTATTATAACAACGACACGGCTACAGGGATTCTTTATCAGTTTATAGCAGTGTCCAAGTGGTAGGTATAATTCCTTAGTCTGTAAGAAATTATACTCTTCTCTAAGGGCAGTTCGTGAGAGTATTCAATGAGGAATTATCGATTTTACTATTACTTGATAATAAACTTGGTGTTATTAAGATAAATAGTTTCTTTATTAATAATCTAAGATAGGGCTATCTTTAGGCTTCTGTTCCTAAGAAATCCCAGTACAAGATGTATATTAAGTATAAGAGAGGTGGGGTGTCTTGGTCTAGTTTGACTAAGGGAAATTCTGTGTCTTTAAATACATTTTAGAATAAGCGTTATAAGCGTTAATTTACAATGATAAACACTATAATCTACAAGAGCAACATAAGCATTATAAGCGTCATAAGCGTTATAAGCGTCATAAGCGTTATAAGCGTGCAAATTGTTATAAGCGTTATAAGCGTGATAATCGCTATAAGCGTTATAAGCGTGATAATCGTTATAAGCGTTATAAGCAGTATCAACTATTCTAGCTTCTCAAGATAATAATATAATACAATATAATAATAAAATATAATAAAAATAAAATAATAAAATAATAAGGTAATATAATAAACTATCGTTCTATAATACTGTAAATTAATAATCAATTATCTCAATTATTTTTTAAAAATCGATTTTTGTACTTTACATACACTTTGCATCTTTCAGATTCAAAAAATTACTTCCGTTCTTATGCACACTTTGTATTTTTGAAATTAGATTAACTGAGATACATATAATAAACGAACGATAGTAGAAGCATGATAGTTCGGGACTAGCAAGATAGTTAGTAGCACAGTAGCATTTTTTATTTTTTATTTTATTTTTTTTTAATATAATAATAACTTTTCGCGCGATAATGAATGTAGCAAGCATGATAGTTTGGAACATAGCAAGATAGTAGCATAGTAGTATTTTTTTATATGCAATATTAATGTTTCTTTTTCTTTGATGAAATGTAACACAATACAAACATAGCACGATAATAAAAACATGATAGTAATATTATATATATATACAATACTAATGTTTCTTTTTTCTTTAGAATGAAACATAGTGTGGTAGGACCCAAAATATACATAGATAGGTTAGGTTAATTATAGGGTTACTAAAAAGGAGAGATTGACAGAAAAAACAGCAAAAAATTACTATAAATAGGGATCCTTTAAAGCCAGGTGCCATTACATGACTCACAGCCAATCAAATTGTAAATTTTGATCGTTATGAATCAGCCCGATGAGACAAAAACAAAGAAAAAAAGTGAAAAACACCAAAATACAAGAAACGAGTGTCTAAACCTGTCTTGGAGCATTAATAAAAAATGACGTGAAGGCAATTTTACCTATAAGACATTCTAACCCAAACTCATAACTAACCCTTACACTAATTTTAATTAAATAATAAACAAACATATAAAGGCACCTAGCTTTAACGGTCTCCTATAAATAGAAAAAATCTGCATAAAAAATCTTAAAAATAAACAAACTCATACCTAATATAATACTTCAGGATATAGCAAAATAGTTAGTAGTACAGTAGTATTTTTTTTGCTTTTTTTTTATACAGTACTAATATTTCTTTTTTTTTTAGAACAGAACATAGCACGATAGTAGAGGCATGATAGTTCAGGACATTAGTAACATGTTAATATTTTTTGTTTTTTTTAATGTATAGTACTAACATTTTTTTTCTTAAGAACAAATAGACGTAGTACAATAACAAATGTATGATAATAGAAGCATGATAGTTCGGGATGTAGCAAGATAGTTAGTAGCACAGTAGTATATTTTTTTATTATTATTGTTTTTAATACAGTACTAACATTTCGCAATATAAAATGATAGTAGAAGCATGATAGTTCAGGATGTAGCAAGATATTTAGTATAGCATACATGATAGTTTGAGATATACAGTACTAACGTTTTGTGCGATAACGAAGTAGCATGATAGTAAAAGCATATTAGTTCGGGACATAGCAAGGTAGTTAGTAAAGAAAGTAACAAAAATCAGGTGATTTTCTAGGAGGGGTAAAAAAAATTGAAATTATATATAAGAACCTGACTCTATATATATTAAAAAATAGGGGTGGGCCTTTAATAAAAAATAATCAGGTAATTAATGACACTGCCCTAACACAGTAATTAGTATGAGACATTCAAAATAGTATAGAGTGTAGCATAATAGTTAGTATGGGATTTAGCATGATAGATGGAACATAGCGAAAAGGACACCAATAGCGCCTCCAAAACACTTGTAAATAAATAAATAAAGCAAACATGTTTTTATTTACTCACTTTTTTTTTATTCTAATTTTTTTATTCTTTTTTTTTATTAAACTTTTTTTTTAATGATTTTTCAATTTTTTTATTTTTTTAATTAAATTTTTTTTAATTTTACTTATTTTTTAAATTGTTTTTATTTAAATATATACGTTAACTTATATTTTATTTTTAAAATTTTAATTTATTTTTTATTTATTTATTTTAATTTATGTTTTAAATAGTTTGCAATATTATTTTTTAATTTTTTTGTTATTTTTTTATCATTTGTTTTATTCTTTTTATTTTTTTTATTTTTTTGCTCATTATATATATGATTTTTTAATAATCATTTTTTTTTTAAAAAAAAATTATTTCTTATTTTTTTTATTTTATTTTATTTTTTTATATAATTATTTAAATTTTATTTAATTTTTTAATTCTTTTTTTTAAATTGTTTTTTATTTTTAAATATTTTTTCTATTTTTTTTTTAATTCGTTTTAATTTTTAATTTATAGACCTGTGCAAACAACATTTATACCTCAAATAAAAATTAATAGTAATTTTTTTTAGTAATAAAATGTAATTTTTTTTAATTTAAAAAATTATTTTGGTAGATAGAAAAGAGTTTAATTAATTATTTTATATAAAAAATTAGTATTAACTTTTTAAGTAAATTTTACAATATGGGCCCTTAAAAGTAGAAACCAGACAATTTGGCAGATCACAGGTTTTGAGAAAATCAGCAAAAACTATTTTGTTATACAAAATTACAATCTAAAAATAGTATATTTATGATTAACAAACCTGTTTAAACAGGATTATTAGATCTGTAGACCTGTAAATACTTCTAAAATCTTAGTAAATCTATTTTTAGATTATAGTATCAAAAGCTTTTGACCATTGTATTATAAAAATTTATTAAGTGATCAGACTTTCATTATTAAGTAAAAAAGTTTGGGCTTTAAATTTTACACCTGATCAATCAAACAGATTAATTTTCAAAAATTGTCAAATTGTCTAGTTTCTACTTTTGAGGGCCCATATTTAAAAATGATAAATTTGATCGTGATATAGTAATAAAAATTTTTTTATATAAAATTTAAATTTTTTAATTTAACTTTATTTTATTAGATAATAAAAAAGATTATTTTAAAGAATTTAACTACAAATAACCGGCAGTGATTATCACTGGTGTGCAATTAACCAATAATGATAAAACAAAAAAAGTTCATTTCATTTACTTTAGGGCTAGGGTGAGACCTGGGATTTTAGTAGGGTGTCTAATATATGCAAAATTTAGCAAGGAATTTTTTTTGTTAGAATGTCAAAGGTAGTTTCATAAACGAATTCTTGAGATATTAGCATTTTTTAAAAAAATCTTTATTTTTGTTACACAAACTAATTTGCACGTTACACCTGATCCTGCAAATTTATTGGTTAATTGCACACCGGTAATAATCACCGCCGGTTATAGTTAGTAAAATTCTATTTTAATATTTAATTCGTGATCCGCCTCCAAATCAGTAAAAATCATTAATATTAAATAGGGTAAAATTTTGTAGATCATTAAAGAAAAATCTAGCAGATAGCAGTTTTTAAGCATAATGTAACACCACCAAGAAAAAGCTTGTCCGTATCAAATATATAACAAACCATATATATAAAACTCCAAGAATATGCCGTTTAGTTCTTTTATTTAGTTAATAAAAAAAAAAGAGTTATTTGCCGTCAACGGCAGATTCTGAGATAAATATTAATACATTTTTACTATGATATTAGCACTAGAGACAGATCTACTTTTCAAAAACCAATCAAAATTCAATCAAAAAAAAAATAAAATCAAAAGACGGACCATAATATCTCTAAAAGCATATGAATTTCTTTTTTATAAGCAAGAATACGAAACACTTTATACTAAAAAAATCTCGTATTACAATTTGTACTATTCTAGAATTGTCAAATTACACTTGTTTGAGCTGCATGCTCACGATGTTGACGGGTATAATGGCCTATACAACTTTGAATGGTAGACACTTTCGGAACATCTTCGGCCTCAATGTCACCCTCAAGCACCCTTTGCTAAAGAGCTTGATACATGTCTTGCGCGGTATAACGATCACTTTTGTCTGCATTACCAGCTAGAAAATACCCCTCCAATATTTTTCTCACCTTTTTTGCAATTCTTTTTCTAGCTCCCTTTTTTCCGTATTTTTGCCTCTCTTTTAATGCCCATCCCGACGGTAATGGAAAATTTACAGTATTCAATCTAGATATTATCTAAGTAAGTATATATTAAAACGTTGAATTGAACTTATTTCATACCTATCATTACTCATGTTGGTTTTTTCAACTAAAACGTCAGGGTTTATATCACGACCTAACATATGTAAAATGTTATGTTGTAAGTGCACAATTAGCAACAAATTATTATAACTAGTTGCTTACATAGCTTAGCATTTTTAATATCAGTTTCCAGCTGGATCTCCAAATTTGATATTAGTGTCCTTCGGTTTTCTTTTTCGTTTGTTTCTATCCCTCTCAAGTTTAATTCTTTTATCAAATTTTTTTTGTTAAGACGTGTCGGATTAAGATCTAATATTTTAAAATCGGTTATTATTAGAATAAATAAAATTTTAGTACTTTCAATAAATAAAAACTTGCGTGTAGCATTTGGAAT